>JAVRKA010000790.1:0-51085 GCA_034508555.1 Venustoraphidia nigricollis | reverse complement strand
GCATTCCAGATATGGTTGCCGATAGGCATTTCAAATATAGGTGCTGATAGGCATTTCAGAAGTAGTTTCCGATAGGTATCTCAAAAATAGGTGCCGATAGGCATTTCAGATATAGTTGCCGATTGGCATTATAAAAATAGGTGCCGATAGGCATTCCAGATATGGTTGCCGATAGGCATTCCAAATATAGGTGCTGATAGGCACTTCAGATGTAGTTTCCGATAGGCATTTCAAAAATAGGTGCCGATAGGCATTTCAGATATAGGTGCCGAAAGGCATTTCAGATATAGTTGCCGATTGGCATTTTAAAATTAGGTGCCGATAGGCATTTCAGATGTATTTTACGATAGGCATTTCAAAAATAGGTGCCGATAGGCATTTCAGATATAGGTGCCGATAGGCATTACTGATGTGGTTGCCGATTGGCATTTTAAAAATAGGTGCCAATAGGCATTTCAGATATAGAAGCCGATAGGCATTTCAAATATAGGTGCCGATAGGCATTCCAGATATAGTTGCCGATAGGCATTTCAAATATAGGTGCTGATAGGCATTTCAGATGTAGTTTCCGATAGGCATTTCAAAAATTGGTGCCGATAGGCATTTCAGATATAGGTGCCGATAGGCATTTCAGATATAGGTGCCGATAGGCATTTCAGATATAGTTGCCAATTGCCACTTTAAAAATAGGTGCCGATAGGCATTTCAGAAATAGAAGCCGATAGGTATTTCAAATATAGGTGTCGATAGGCATTTCAGATTTGGTTGCCGATAGGCATTTCAAATATAGGTGCTGATAGGCATTCCAGATATGGTTGCCGATAGGCATTTCAAATATAGGTGCTGATAGGCATTTCAGATGTAGTTTCCGATAGGCCTATCAAAAATAGGTGCCGATAGGCATTTCAGATATAGGTGCCGATAGGCATTTCAGATATAGTTGCCGATTGGCATTTTAAAAATAGGTGCCGATAGGCATTTCAGATATAGAAGCCGATAGGCATTTCAAAAATAGGTGCCGATAGGCATTTCAGATATAGGTGCCGATAGGCATATCAGATATAGTTGCCAATAGGCATTTAAAATATAGGTGCCGATAGGCATTTCAAATATAGGTGTCGATAGGCATTTCTAATATAAATGCCGAAAGGCATTTCAGATATAGGTGCCGATAGGCATTTTTGATGTGGTTGCCGATAGGCATTTCTAATATAGGTGCTGATAGGCATTTCAGATGTAGTTTCCGATAGGCATTTCAAAAATAGGTGCCGATGGGCATTTCAGATATAGGTGCCGATAGGCACTTCAGATATAGTTGCCGATTGGCATTTTAAAAATAGGTGCCGATAGGCATTTCAGATATAGAAGCCGATAGGTATTTCAAATATAGGTGTCGATAGGCATTTCAGATATGGTTGCCGATAGGCATTTCAAATATAGGTGCATATAGGCATTTCAGATGTAGTTTCCGAAAGGCATTTAAAAAATAGGTGCCGATAGGCATTTCAGATATAGGTGCCGATAGGCATTTCAGATATCGTTGTCGATTGGCATTTTAAAAATAGGTGCCGATAGGCATTTCAGATATAGAAGCCGATAGGCATTTCAAATATAGGTGCCGATAAGCATTCCAGATATGGTTGCCGATAGGCATTTCAAACATAGGTGCTGATAGGCATTTCAGATGTAGTTTCCGATAAGCATTTCAAAAATAAGTGCCGATAGGCATTTCAGATATAGGTGCCGATAGGCATTTCAGATATAGTTGCCGATTGGCATTTTAAAAATAGGTGCCGATAGGCATTTCAGATATAGAAGCCGATAGGCATTTCAAATATAGGTGCCGATAGGCATTCCAGATATGGTTGCCGATAGGCATTTCAAATATAGGTGCTGATAGGCATTTCAGATGTAGTTTCCGATAGGCATTTCAATAATAAGTGCCGATAGGCATTTCAGATATAAGTGCCGATAGGCATTTCAGATATAGTTGCCGTTTGGCATTTTAAAAATAGGTGCCGATAGGCATTTCAGATATAGAAGCCGATAGCCATTTCAAATATAGGTGCCGATAGGCATTCCAGATATGGTTGCCGATAGGCATTTCAAATATAGGTGCTGATAGGCATTTCAGATGTAGTTTCCAATAGGCATTTCAAAAATAGGTGCCGATAGGCATTTCAGATATAGGTGCCGATAGGCATTTCAGATATAGTTGCCGATTGGCATTATAAAAATAGGTGCCGATAGGCATTTCAGATTTAGAAGCCGATAGGCATTTCAAATATGGGTGCCGATAGGCATTCCAGATATGGTTGCCGATAGGCATTTCAAATATAGGTGCTAATAGGCATTTCAGATGTAGTTTGCGATAGGCATTTCAAAAATAGGTGCCGATTGGCATTTCAGTTATAGATGCCGATAAGCATATCAGATATAGTTGCCAATTGGCATTTTAAAAATAGGTGCCGATAGGCATTTCAAATATAGAAGCCGATAGGCATTTCAAATATAGGTGCCGATAGGCATTCCAGATATGATTGCCGATAGGCATTTCAAATATGGGTGCTGATAGGCATTTCAGATGTAGTTTCCGATAGGCATTTCAAAAATAGGTGCCGATAGGCATTTCAGATATAGGTGCCGATAGGCACTTCAGATATAGTTGCCGATTGGCATTTTAAAAATAGGTGCCGATAGGCATTTCAGATATAGAAGCCGATAGGCAGTTCAAATATAGGTGCCGATAGGCATTCCAGATATGGTTGCCAATAGGCATTTCAAATATGGGTGCTGATAGGCATTTCAGATGTAGTTATCGATAGGCATTTAAAAAATAGGTGCCGATAGGCATATCAGATATAGGTGCCGATAGGCATTTTAGATATAGTTGCCGATTGGCATTTTAAAAAGAGGTGCCGATAGGCATTTCAGATATAGAAGCCGATAGGCATTTTAAATATAGGTGCCGATAGGCATTCCAGATATGGTTGCCGATAGGCATTTCAAATATAGGTGCTGATAGGCATTTCAGATGTAGTTTCCGATAGGCATTTCAAAAATAGGTGCCGATAGGCATTTCAGATATAGGTGCCGATAGGCATTTCAGATATAGTTGCCGATTGGCATTTTAAAAAAAGGTGCTGATAGGCATTTCAGATATGGGTGCCGATAGGCATTTCAGATATGGGTGCCGATAGACATTTCAGATATAGTTGTCGATTGGCATTTTAAAAATAGGTGCCGATAGGCATTTTTAAAATACGTGCCGATAGGCATTTCAGATATAGAAGCCGATAGGCATTTCAAATATAGGTGCCGATAGGCATTCCAGATATGGTTGCCGATAGGCATTTCAAATATATGTGCTGATAGGCATTTCAGAAGTAGTTTCCGATAGGCATTTCAAAAATAGGTGCCGATAGGCATTTTAGATATAGGTGCCGATAGGCATATCAGATATAGTTGCCGATTGGCATTTTAAAAATAGGTGCCGATAGGCATTTCAGATATAGAAGCCGATAGGCATTTCAAATATAGGTGCCGATAGGCATTCCAGATACGGTTGCCGATAGGCATTTCAAATATAGGTGCCGATAGGCATTCCAGATATGGTTGCCGATAGGCATTTCAAATATAGGTGCTGATAGGCATTTCAGATGTAGTTTCCGATAGGCATTTCAAAAATAGGTGCCGATAGGCATTTTAGATATAGGTGCCGATAGGCATTTCAGATATAGTTGCCGATTGGCATTTTAAAAATAGGTGCCGATAGGCATTTCAGATGTAGTTTCCGATAGGCATTTTAAAAATAGGTGCCGATAGGCATTTCAGATATAGGTGCCGATAGGCATATCAGATATAGTTGCCAATAGGCATTTAAAATATAGGTGCCGATAGGCATTTCAAATATAGGTGTCGATAGGCATTTCAGATATAAATGCCGAAAGGCATTTCAGATATAGGTGCCGATAGGCATTTCTGATGTGGTTGCCGATAGGCATTTCTAATATAGGTGCTGATAGGCATTTCAGATGTAGTTTCCGATAGGCTTTTCAAAAATAGGTGCCGATGGGCATTTCAGATATAGGTGCCGATAGGCACTTCAGATATAGTTGCCGATTGGCATTTTAAAAATAGGTGCCGATAGGCATTTCAGATATAGTAGCCGATAGGTATTTCAAATATAGGTGTCGATAGGCATTTCAGATATGGTTGCCGATAGGCATTTCAAATATAGGTGCAGATAGTCATTTCAGATGTAGTTTCCGAAAGGCATTTAAAAAATAGGTGCCGATAGGCATTTCAGATATAGGTGCCGATAGGCATTTTAGATATAGTTGTCGATTGGCATTTTAAAAATAGGTGCCGATAGGCATTTCAGATATAGAAGCCGATAGGCATTTCAAATATAGGTGCCGATAAGCATTCCAGATATGGTTGCCGATAGGCATTTCAAACATAGGTGCTGATAGGCATTTCAGATGTAGTTTCCGATAAGCATTTCAAAAAAGGGTGCCGATAGGCATTTCAGATATAGGTGCCGATAAGCATTTCAGATATAGTTGCCGATTGGCATTTTAAAAATAGGTGCCAATAGGCATTTCAGATATAGAAGCCGATAGGCATTTCAAATATAGGTGCCGATAGGCATTCCAGATATAGTTGCCGATAGGCATTTCAAATATAGGTGCTGATAGGCATTTCAGATGTAGTTTCCGATAGGCATTTCAAAAATTGGTGCCGATAGGCATTTCAGATATAGGTGCCGATAGGCATTTCAAATATAGGTGCCGATAGGCATTTCAGATATAGTTGCCGATTGCCACTTTAAAAATAGGTGCCGATAGGCATTTCAGATATAGAAGCCGATAGGTATTTCAAATATAGGTGTCGATAGGCATTTTAGATTTGGTTGCCGATAGGCATTTCAAATATAGGTGATGATAGGCATTCCAGATATGGTTGCCGATAGGCATTTCAAATATAGGTGCTGATAGGCATTTCAGATGTAGTTTCCGATAGGCCTATCAAAAATAGGTGCCGATAGGCATTTCAGATATAGGTGCCGATAGGCATTTCAGATATAGTTGCCGATTGGCAGTTTAAAAATAGGTGCCGATAGGCATTTCAGATATAGAAGCCGATAGGCATTTCAAATATAGGTGCCGATAAGCATTCCAGATACAGTTGCCGATAGGCATTTCAAATATAGGTGCCGATAGGCATTTTAGATATAGTTGCCAAATGGCATCTTAAAAATAGGTGCCGATAGGCATTTCAGATATAGAAGCCGATAGGCATTTCAAATATAGGTGCCGATAGGCATTCCAGATATGGTTGCCGATAGGCATTTCAAATATAGGTGCTGATAGGCATTTCAGATGTAGTTTCCGATAGGCATTTCAAAAATAGGTGCCGATAGGCATTTTAGATATAGGTGCCGATAGGCATTTCAGATATAGTTGCCGATTGGCATTTTAAAAATAGGTGCCGATAGGCATTTCAGATGTAGTTTCCGATAGGCATTTCAAAAATAGGTGCCGATAGGCATTTCAGATATAGGTGCCGATAGGCATATCAGATATAGTTGCCAATAGGCATTTAAAATATAGGTGCCGATAGGCATTTCAAATATAGGTGTCGATAGGCATTTCTGATATAAATGCCGAAAGGCATTTCAGATATAGGTGCCGATAGGCATTTCTGATGTGGTTGCCGATAGACATTTCTAATATAGGTGCTGATAGGCATTTCAGATGTAGTTTCCGATAGGCATTTCAAAAATAGGTGCCGATGGGCATTTCAGATATAGGTGCCGATAGGCACTTCAGATATAGTTGCCGATTGGCATTTTAAAAATAGGTGCCGATAGGCATTTCAGATATAGAAGCCGATAGGTATTTCAAATATAGGTGTCGATAGGCATTTCAGATATGGTTGCCGATAGGCATTTCAAATATAGGTGCAGATAGGCATTTCAGATGTAGTTTCCGAAAGGCATTTAAAAAATAGGTGCCGATAGGCATTTCAGATATAGGTGCCGATAGGCATTTCAGATATAGTTGTCGATTGGCATTTTAAAAATAGGTGCCGATAGGCATTTCATATATAGAAGCCGATAGGCATTTCAAATATAGGTGCCGATAAGCATTCCAGATATGGTTGCCGATAGGCATTTCAAACATAGATGCTGATAGGCATTTCAGATGTAGTTTCCGATAAGCATTTCAAAAATAAGTGCCCATAGGCATTTCAGATATAGGTGCCGATAGGCATTTCAAATATAGGTGCCGATAGGCATTCCAGATATGGTTGCCGATAGGCATTTCAAATATAGGTGCTGATAGGCATTTCAGATGTAGTTTCCGATAGGCATTTCAAAAATAGGTGCCGATAGGCTTTTCAGATATAGGTGCCGATAGGCACTTCAGATATAGTTGCCGATTGGCATTTTAAAAATAGGTGCCGATAGGCATTTCAGATATAGAAGCCGATAGGCATTTTAAATATAGGTGCCGATAGGCATTCCAGATATGGTTGCCGATAGGCATTTCAAATATAGGTGCTGATAGGCATTTCAGATGTTGTTTCCGATAGGCATTTCAAAAATAGGTGCCGATAGGCATTTCAGATATAGGTGCCGATAGGCATTTCAGATATAGTTGCCGATTGGCATTTTAAAAAAAGGTGCTGATAGGCATTTCAGATATGGGTGCCGATAGGCATTTCAGATATGGGTGCCGATAGGCATTTCAGATATAGTTGTCGATTGGCATTTTAAAAATAGGTGCCGATAGGCATTTTTAAAATACGTGCCGATAGGCATTTCAGATATAGAAGCCGATAGGCATTTCAAATATAGGTGCCGATAGGCATTCCAGATATGGTTGCCGATAGGCATTTCAAATATAGGTGCTGATAGGCATTTCGGAAGTAGTTTCCGATAGGCATTTCAAAGATAGGTGCCGATAGGCATTTTAGATATAGGTGCCGATAGGCATTTCAGATATAGTTGCCGATTGGCATTTTAAAAATAGGTGCCTATAGGCATTTCAGATATAAAAGCCGATAGGCATTTCAAATACAGGTGCCGATAGGCATTCCAGATACGGTTGCCGATAGGCATTTCAAATATAGGTGCCGATAGGCATTCCAGATATGGTTGCCGATAGGCATTTCAAATATAGGTGCTGATAGGCATTTCAGATGTAGTTTCCGATAGGCATTTCAAAAATAGGTGCCGATAGGCATTTCAGATATAGGTGCCGATAGGCATTTCAGATATAGTTGCCGATTGGCATTTTAAAAATAGGTGCCGATAGGCATTTCAGATGTAGTTTCCGATAGGCATTTCAAAAATAGGTGCCGATAGGCATTTCAGATATAGGTGCCCATAGGCATATCAGATATAGTTGCCAATAGGCATTTAAAATATAGGTCCCGATAGGCATTTCAAATATAGGTGTCGATAGGCATTTCAGATATAAATGCCGAAAGGCATTTCAGATATAGGTGCCGATAGGCATTTCTGATGTGGTTGCCGATAGGCATTTCAGATGTAGTTTCCGATAGTCATTTCAAAAATAGGTGCCGATGGGCATTTTAAATATAGGTGCCGATAGGCACTTCAGATATAGTTGCCGATTGGCATTTTAAAAATAGGTGCCGATAGGCATTTCAGATATAGAAGCCGATAGGTATTTCAAATATAGATGTCGATAGGCATTTCAGATATGGTTGCCGATAGGCATTTCAAATATAGGTGCAGATAGGCATTTCAGATGTAGTTTCCGAAAGGCATTTAAAAAATAGGTGCCGATAGGCATTTCAGATATAGGTGCCGAAAGGCATTTCAGATATAGTTGCCGATTGGCATTTTAAAAATAGGTGCCGATAGGTATTTCAGATATAGTTGCCGATTGGCATTTTAAAAATAGGTGCCGATAGGCATTTCAGACATAGAAGCCGATAGGCATTTCAAATATAGGTGCCGATAGGCATTCCAGATATGGTTGCCAATAGGCATTTCAAATATAGGTGCTGATAGGCATTTCAGATGTAGTTTCCGATAGGCATTTCAAAAATAAGTGCCGATAGTCATTTCAGATATAGGTGCCGATAGGCATTTCAGATATAGTTGCCGATTGGCATTTTAAAAATAGGTGCCGATAGGCATTTCAGATATAGAAGCCGATAGGCATTTCAAATATAGGTGCCGATAGGCATTCCAGATATGGTTGCCGATAGGCATTTCAAATATAGGTGCTGATAGGCATTTCAGATGTAGTTTCCGATAGGCATTTCAAAAATAGGTGCCGAAAGGCATTTCAGATATAGGTGCCGATAGGCATTTCAGATATAGTTGCCGATTGGCATTATAAAAATAGGTGCCGATAGGCATTTCAGATTTAGAAGCCGATAGGCATCTCAAATATAGGTGCCGATAGGCATGCCAGATATGGTTGCCGATAGGCATTTCAAATATAGGTGCTAATAGGCATTTCAGATGTAGTTTGCGATAGGCATTTCAAAAATAGGTGCCGATTGGCATTTCAGTCATAGATGCCGATAAGCATATCAGATATAGTTGCCAATTGGCATTTTAAAAATAGGTGCCGATAGGAGTTTCAAATATAGAAGCCGATAGGCATTTCAAATATAGGTGCCGATAGGCATTCCAGATATGGTTGCCGATAGGCATTTCAAATATAGGTGCTGATAGGCATTTCAGATGTAGTTTCCGATAGGCATTTCAAAAATAGGTGCCGATAGGCATTTCAGATATAGGTGCCGATAGGCACTTCAGATATAGTTGCCGATTGGCATTTTAAAAATAGGTGCCGATAGGCATTTCAGATATAGAAGCCGATAGGCAGTTCAAATATAGGTGCCGATAGGCATTCCAGATATGGTTGCCAATAGGCATTTCAAATATAGGTGCTGATAGGCATTTCAGATGTAGTTTCCGATAGGCATTTCAAAAATAGGTGCCGATAGGCATATCAGATATAGGTGCCGATAGGCATTTCAGATATAGTTGCCGATTAGCATTTTAAAAATAGGTGCCGATAGGCATTTCAGATATAGAAGCCGATAGGCATTTTAAATATAGGTGCCGATAGGCATTCCAGATATGGTTGCCGATAGGCATTTCAAATATAGGTGCTGATAGGCATTTCAGATGTAGTTTCCGATAGGCATTTCAAAAATAGGTGCCGATAGGCATTTCAGATATAGGTGCCGATAGGCATTTCAGATATAGTTGCCGATTGGCATTTTAAAAAAAGGTGCTGATAGGCATTTCAGATAAGGGTGCCGATAGGCATTTCAGATATGGGTGCCGATAGGCATTTCAGATATAGTTGCCGAATGGCATTTTAAAAATAGGTGCCGATAGGCATTTTTAAAATACGTGCCGATAGGCATTTCAGATATAGAAGCCGATAGGCATTTCAAATATAGGTGCCGATAGGCATTCCAGATATGGTTGCCGATAGGCATTTCAAATATAGGTGCTGATAGGCATTTCAGAAGTAGTTTCCGATAGGCATTTCAAAAATAGGTGCCGATAGGCATTTCAGATATAGGTGCCGATAGGCATTTCAGATATATTTGCCGATTGGCATTTTAAAAATAGGTGCCGATAGGCATTTCAGATGTAGTTTCCGATAGGCATTTCAAAAATAGGTGCCGATAGGCATTTCAGATATAGGTGCCGATAGGCATATCAGATATAGTTGCCAATAGGCATTTAAAATATAGGTGCCGATAGGCATTTCAAATATAGGTGTCGATAGGCATTTCAGATATAAATGCCGAAAGGCATTTCAGATATAGGTGCCGATAGGCATTTCTGATGTGGTTGCCGATAGGCATTTCTAATATAGGTGCTGATAGGCATTTCAGATGTAGTTTCCGATAGGCATTTCAAAAATAGGTGCCGATGGGCATTTCAGATATAGGTGCCGATAGGCACTTCAGATATAGTTGCCGATTGGCATTTTAAAAATAGGTGCCGATAGGCATTTCAGATATAAAAGCCGATAGGTATTTCAAATATAGATGTCGATAGGCATCTCAGATATGGTTGCTGATAGGCATTTCAAATATAGGTGCAGATAGGCATTTCAGATGTAGTATCCGAAAGGCATTTAAAAAATAGGTGCCGATAGGCAGTTCAGATATAGGTGCCGATAGGCATTTCAGATATAGTTGCCGATTGGCATTTTAAAAAAAGGTGCTGATAGGCATTTCAGAAATGGGTGCCGATCGGCATTTCAGATATGGGTGCCGATAGGCATTTTAGATATAGTTGCCGATTGGCATTTTAAAAATAGGTGCCGATAGGCATTTTTAAAATACGTGCCGATAGGCATTTCAGATATAGAAGCCGATAGGCATTTCAAATATTATAGGTGTTGATAGGCATTCCAGATATGGTTGCCGATAGGCATTTCAAATATAGGTGCTGATAGGCATTTCAGAAGTAGTTTCCGATAGGTATCTCAAAAATAGGTGCCGATAGGCATTTCAGATATAGTTGCCGATTGGCATTATAAAAATAGGTGCCGATAGGCATTCCAGATATGGTTGCCGATAGGCATTCCAAATATAGGTGCTGATAGGCACTTCAGATGTAGTTTCCGATAGGCATTTCAAAAATAGGTGCCGATAGGCATTTCAGATATAGGTGCCGAAAGGCATTTCAGATATAGTTGCCGATTGGCATTTTAAAATTAGGTGCCGATAGGCATTTCAGATGTATTTTACGATAGGCATTTCAAAAATAGGTGCCGATAGGCATTTCAGATATAGGTGCCGATAGGCATTACTGATGTGGTTGCCGATTGGCATTTTAAAAATAGGTGCCAATAGGCATTTCAGATATAGAAGCCGATAGGCATTTCAAATATAGGTGCCGATAGGCATTCCAGATATAGTTGCCGATAGGCATTTCAAATATAGGTGCTGATAGGCATTTCAGATGTAGTTTCCGATAGGCATTTCAAAAATTGGTGCCGATAGGCATTTCAGATATAGGTGCCGATAGGCATTTCAGATATAGGTGCCGATAGGCATTTCAGATATAGTTGCCAATTGCCACTTTAAAAATAGGTGCCGATAGGCATTTCAGAAATAGAAGCCGATAGGTATTTCAAATATAGGTGTCGATAGGCATTTCAGATTTGGTTGCCGATAGGCATTTCAAATATAGGTGCTGATAGGCATTCCAGATATGGTTGCCGATAGGCATTTCAAATATAGGTGCTGATAGGCATTTCAGAAGTAGTTTCCGATAGGTATCTCAAAAATAGGTGCCGATAGGCATTTCAGATATAGGTGCCGATAGGCATTTCAGATATAGTTGCCGATTGGCATTTTAAAAATAGGTGCCAATAGGCATTTCAGATATAGAAGCCGATAGGCATTTCAAAAATAGGTGCCGATAGGCATTTCAGATATAGGTGCCGATAGGCTTATCAGATATAGTTGCCAATAGGCATTTAAAATATAGGTGCCGATAGGCATTTCAAATATAGGTGTCGATAGGCATTTCTGATATAAATGCCGAAAGGCATTTCAGATATAGGTGCCGATAGGCATTTTTGATGTGGTTGCCGATAGGCATTTCTAATATAGGTGCTGATAGGCATTTCAGATGTAGTTTCCGATAGGCATTTCAAAAATAGGTGCCGATGGGCATTTCAGATATAGGTGCCGATAGGCACTTCAGATATAGTTGCCGATTGGCATTTTAAAAATAGGTGCCGATAGGCATTTCAGATATAGAAGCCGATAGGTATTTCAAATATAGGTGTCGATAGGCATTTCAGATATGGTTGCCGATAGGCATTTCAAATATAGGTGCAGATAGGCATTTCAGATGTAGTTTCCGAAAGGCATTTAAAAAATAGGTGCCGATAGGCATTTCAGATATAGGTGCCGATAGGCATTTCAGATATAGTTGTCGATTGGCATTTTAAAAATAGGTGCCGATAGGCATTTCAGATATAGAAGCCGATAGGCATTTCAAATATAGGTGCCGATAAGCATTCCAGATATGGTTGCCGATAGGCATTTCAAACATAGGTGCTGATAGGCATTTCAGATGTAGTTTCCGATAAGCATTTCAAAAATAAGTGCCGATAGGCATTTCAGATATAGGTGCCGATAGGCATTTCAGATATAGTTGCCGATTGGCATTTTAAAAATAGGTGCCGATAGGCATTTCAGATATAGAAGCCGATAGGCATTTCAAATATAGGTGCCGATAGGCATTCCAGATATGGTTGCCGATAGGCATTTCAAATATAGGTGCTGATAGGCATTTCAGATGTAGTTTCCGATAGGCATTTCAATAATAAGTGCCGATAGGCATTTCAGATATAGGTGCCGATAGGCATTTCAGATATAGTTGCCGTTTGGCATTTTAAAAATAGGTGCCGATAGGCATTTCAGATATAGAAGCCGATAGCCATTTCAAATATAGGTGCCGATAGGCATTCCAGATATGGTTGCCGATAGGCATTTCAAATATAGGTGCTGATAGGCATTTCAGATGTAGTTTCCAATAGGCATTTCAAAAATAGGTGCCGATAGGCATTTCAGATATAGGTGCCGATAGGCATTTCAGATATAGTTGCCGATTGGCATTATAAAAATAGGTGCCGATAGGCATTTCAGATTTAGAAGCCGATAGGCATTTCAAATATGGGTGCCGATAGGCATTCCAGATATGGTTGCCGATAGGCATTTCAAATATAGGTGCTAATAGGCATTTCAGATGTAGTTTGCGATAGGCATTTCAAAAATAGGTGCCGATTGGCATTTCAGTTATAGATGCCGATAAGCATATCAGATATAGTTGCCAATTGGCATTTTAAAAATAGGTGCCGATAGGCATTTCAAATATAGAAGCCGATAGGCATTTCAAATATAGGTGCCGATAGGCATTCCAGATATGGTTGCCGATAGGCATTTCAAATATAGGTGCTGATAGGCATTTCAGATGTAGTTTCCGATAGGCATTTCAAAAATAGGTGCCGATAGGCATTTCAGATATAGGTGCCGATAGGCACTTTAGATATAGTTGCCGATTGGCATTTTAAAAATAGGTGCCGATAGGCATTTCAGATATAGAAGCCGATAGGCAGTTCAAATATAGGTGCCGATAGGCATTCCAGATATGGTTGCCGATAGGCATTTCAAATATAGGTACTGATAGGCATTTCAGAAGTAGTTTCCGATAGGTATCTCAAAAATAGGTGCCGATAGGCATTTCAGATATAGAAGCCGATAGGTATTTTAAATATAGGTGTCGATAGGCATTTCAGATTTGGTTGCCGATAGGCATTTCAAATATAGGTGCTGATGGGCATTCCAGATATGGTTGCCGATAGGCATTTCAAATATAGGTGCTGATAGGCATTTCAGAAGTAGTTTCCGATAGGTATCTCAAAAATAGGTGCCGATAGGCATTTCAGATATAGTTGCCGATTGGCATTATAAAAATAGGTGCCGATAGGCATTCCAGATATGGTTGCCGATAAGCATTCCAAATATAGGTGCTGATAGGCACTTCAGATGTAGTTTCCGATAGGCATTTCAAAAATAGGTGCCGATAGGCATTTCAGATATAGGTGCCGAAAGGCATTTCAGATATAGTTGCCGATTGGCATTTTAAAATTAGGTGCCGATAGGCATTTCAGATGTATTTTACGATAGGCATTTCAAAAATAGGTGCCGATAGGCATTTCAGATATAGGTGCCGATAGGCATTACTGATGTGGTTGCCGATTGGCATTTTAAAAATAGGTGCCAATAGGCATTTCAGATATAGAAGCCGATAGGCATTTCAAATATAGGTGCCGATAGGCATTCCAGATATAGTTGCCGATAGGCATTTCAAATATAGGTGCTGATAGGCATTTCAGATGTAGTTTCCGATAGGCATTTCAAAAATTGGTGCCGATAGGCATTTCAGATATAGGTGCCGATAGGCATTTCAGATATAGGTGCCGATAGGCATTTCAGATATAGTTGCCAATTGCCACTTTAAAAATAGGTGCCGATAGGCATTTCAGAAATAGAAGCCGATAGGTATTTCAAATATAGGTGTCGATAGGCATTTCAGATTTGGTTGCCGATAGGCATTTCAAATATAGGTGCTGATAGGCATTCCAGATATGGTTGCCGATAGGCATTTCAAATATAGGTGCTGATAGGCATTTCAGATGTAGTTTCCGATAGGCCTATCAAAAATAGGTGCCGATAGGCATTTCAGATATAGGTGCCGATAGGCATTTCAGATATAGTTGCCGATTGGCATTTTAAAAATAGGTGCCGATAGGCATTTCAGATATAGAAGCCGATAGGCATTTCAAAAATAGGTGCCGATAGGCATTTCAGATATAGGTGCCGATAGGCATATCAGATATAGTTGCCAATAGGCATTTAAAATATAGGTGCCGATAGGCATTTCAAATATAGGTGTCGATAGGCATTTCTGATATAAATGCCGAAAGGCATTTCAGATATAGGTGCCGATAGGCATTTTTGATGTGGTTGCCGATAGGCATTTCTAATATAGGTGCTGATAGGCATTTCAGATGTAGTTTCCGATAGGCATTTCAAAAATAGGTGCCGATGGGCATTTCAGATATAGGTGCCGATAGGCACTTCAGATATAGTTGCCGATTAGCATTTTAAAAATAGGTGCCAATAGGCATTTCAGATATAGAAGCCGATAGGTATTTCAAATATAGGTGTCGATAGGCATTTCAGATATGGTTGCCGATAGGCATTTCAAATATAGGTGCAGATAGGCATTTCAGATGTAGTTTCCGAAAGGCATTTAAAAAATAGGTGCCGATAGGCATTTCAGATATAGGTGCCGATAGGCATTTCAGATATAGTTGTCGATTGGCATTTTAAAAATAGGTGCCGATAGGCATTTCAGATATAGAAGCCGATAGGCATTTCAAATATAGGTGCCGATAAGCATTCCAGATATGGTTGCCGATAGGCATTTCAAACATAGGTGCTGATAGGCATTTCAGATGTAGTTTCCGATAAGCATTTCAAAAATAAGTGCCGATAGGCATTTCAGATATAGGTGCCGATAGGCATTTCAGATATAGTTGCCGATTGGCATTTTAAAAATAGGTGCCGATAGGCATTTCAGATATAGAAGCCGATAGGCATTTCAAATATAGGTGCCGATAGGCATTCCAGATATGGTTGCCGATAGGCATTTCAAATATAGGTGCTGATAGGCATTTCAGATGTAGTTTCCGATAGGCATTTCAATAATAAGTGCCGATAGGCATTTCAGATATAGGTGCCGATAGGCATTTCAGATATAGTTGCCGTTTGGCATTTTAAAAATAGGTGCCGATAGGCATTTCAGATATAGAAGCCGATAGCCATTTCAAATATAGGTGCCGATAGGCATTCCAGATATGGTTGCCGATAGGCATTTCAAATATAGGTGCTGATAGGCATTTCAGATGTAGTTTCCAATAGGCATTTCAAAAATAGGTGCCGATAGGCATTTCAGATATAGGTGCCGATAGGCATTTCAGATATAGTTGCCGATTGGCATTATAAAAATAGGTGCCGATAGGCATTTCAGATTTAGAAGCCGATAGGCATTTCAAATATGGGTGCCGATAGGCATTCCAGATATGGTTGCCGATAGGCATTTCAAATATAGGTGCTAATAGGCATTTCAGATGTAGTTTGCGATAGGCATTTCAAAAATAGGTGCCGATTGGCATTTCAGTTATAGATGCCGATAAGCATATCAGATATAGTTGCCAATTGGCATTTTAAAAATAGGTGCCGATAGGCATTTCAAATATAGAAGCCGATAGGCATTTCAAATATAGGTGCCGATAGGCATTCCAGATATGGTTGCCGATAGGCATTTCAAATATAGGTGCTGATAGGCATTTCAGATGTAGTTTCCGATAGGCATTTCAAAAATAGGTGCCGATAGGCATTTCAGATATAGGTGCCGATAGGCACTTTAGATATAGTTGCCGATTGGCATTTTAAAAATAGGTGCCGATAGGCATTTCAGATATAGAAGCCGATAGGCAGTTCAAATATAGGTGCCGATAGGCATTCCAGATATGGTTGCCAATAGGCATTTCAAATATGGGTGCTGATAGGCATTTCAGATGTAGTTTTCGATAGGCATTTAAAAAATAGGTGGCGATAGGCATATCAGATATAGGTGCCGATAGGCATTTTAGATATAGTTGCCGATTGGCATTTTAAAAATAGGTGCCGATAGGCATTTCAGATATGGTTGCCGATAGGCATTTCAAATATAGGTGCTGATAGGCATTTCAGATGTAGTTTCCGATAGGCATTTCAAAAATAGGTGCCGATAGGCATTTCAGATATAGGTGCCGATAGGCATTTCAGATATAGTTGCCGATTGGCATTTTAAAAAAAGGTGCTGATAGGCATTTCAGATATGGGTGCCGATAGGCATTTCAGATATGGGTGCCGATAGACATTTCAGATATAGTTGTCGATTGGCATTTTAAAAATAGGTGCCGATAGGCATTTTTAAAATACGTGCCGATAGGCATTTCAGATATAGAAGCCGATAGGCATTTCAAATATAGGTGCCGATAGGCATTCCAGATATGGTTGCCGATAGGCATTTCAAATATATGTGCTGATAGGCATTTCAGAAGTAGTTTCCGATAGGCATTTCAAAAATAGGTGCCGATAGGCATTTTAGATATAGGTGCCGATAGGCATATCAGATATAGTGTCCGATTGGCATTTTAAAAATAGGTGCCGATAGGCATTTCAGATATAGAAGCCGATAGGCATTTCAAATATAGGTGCCGATAGGCATTCCAGATACGGTTGCCGGTAGGCATTTCAAATATAGGTGCCGATAGGCATTCCAGATATGGTTGCCGATAGGCATTTCAAATATAGGTGCTGATAGGCATTTCAGATGTAGTTTCCGATAGGCATTTCAAAAATAGGTGCCGATAGGCATTTTAGATATAGGTGCCGATAGGCATTTCAGATATAGTTGCCGATTGGCATTTTAAAAATAGGTGCCGACAGGCATTTCAGATGTAGTTTCCGATAGGCATTTTAAAAATAGGTGCCGATAGGCATTTCAGATATGGGTGCCGATAGGCATATCAGATATAGTTGCCAATAGGCATTTAAAATATAGGTGCCGATAGGCATTTCAAATATAGGTGTCGATAGGCATTTCAGATATAAATGCCGAAAGGCATTTCAGATATAGGTGCCGATAGGCATTTCTGATGTGGTTGCCGATAGGCATTTCTAATATAGGTGCTGATAGGCATTTCAGATGTAGTTTCCGATAGGCATTTCAAAAATAGGTGCCGATGGGCATTTCAGATATAGGTGCCGATAGGCACTTCAGTTATAGTTGCCGATTGGCATTTTAAAAATAGGTGCCGATAGGGATTTCAGATATAGTAGCCGATAGGTATTTCAAATATAGGTGTCGATAGGCATTTCAGATATGGTTGCCATTAGGCATTTCAAATATAGGTGCAGATAGGCATTTCAGATGTAGTTTCCGAAAGGCATTTAAAGAATAGGTGCCGATAGGCATTTCAGATATAGGTGCCGATAGGCATTTCAGATATAGTTGTCGATTGGCATTTTAAAAATAGGTGCCGATAGGCATTTCAGATATAGAAGCCGATAGGCATTTCAAATATAGGTGCCGATAAGCATTCCAGATATGGTTGCCGATAGGCATTTCAAACATAGGTGCTGATAGGCATTTCAGATGTAGTTTCCGATAAGCATTTCAAAAAAGGGTGCCGATAGGCATTTCAGATATAGGTGCCGATAAGCATTTCAGATATAGTTGCCGATTGGCATTTTAAAAATAGGTGCCAATAGGCATTTCAGATATAGAAGCCGATAGGCATTTCAAATATAGGTGCCGATAGGCATTCCAGATATAGTTGCCGATAGGCATTTCAAATATAGGTGCTGATAGGCATTTCAGATGTAGTTTCCGATAGGCATTTCAAAAATTGGTGCCGATAGGCATTTCAGATATAGGTGCCGATAGGCATTTCAGATATAGGTGCCGATAGGCATTTCAGATATAGTTGCCGATTGCCACTTTAAAAATAGGTGCCGATAGGCATTTCAGATATAGCAGCCGATAGGTATTTCAAATATAGGTGTCGATAGGCATTTCAGATTTGGTTGCCGATAGGCATTTCAAATATAGGTGCTGATAGGCATTCCAGATATGGTTGCCGATAGGCATTTCAAATATAGGTGCTGATAGGCATTTCAGATGTAGTTTCCGATAGGCGTATCAAAAATAGGTGCCGATAGGCATTTCAGATATAGGTGCCGATAGGCATTTCAGATATAGTTGCCGATTGGCATTTTAAAAATAGGTGCCGATAGGCATTTCAGATATAGAAGCCGATAGGCATTTCAAATTTAGGTGCCGATAAGCATTCCAGATACAGTTGCCGATAGGCATTTCAAATATAGGTGCCGATAGGCATTTCAGATATAGTTGCCAAATGGCATCTTAAAAATAGGTGCCGATAGGCATTTCAGATATAGGTGCCGATAGACATATCAGATATAGTTGCCAATAGGCATTTAAAATATAGGTGCCGATAGGCATTTCAAATATAGGTGTCGATAGGCATTTCTGATATAAATGCCGAAAGGCATTTCAGATATAGGTGCCGATAGGCATTTCTGATGTGGTTGCCGATAGGCATTTCTAATATAGGTGCTGATAGGCATTTCAGATGTAGTTTCCGATAGGCATTTCAAAAATAGGTGCCGATGGGCATTTCAGATATAGGTGCCGATAGGCACTTCAGATATAGTTGCCGATTGGCATTTTAAAAATAGGTGCCGATAGGCATTTCAGATATAGAAGCCGATAGGTATTTCAAATATAGGTGTCGATAGGCATTTCAGATATGGTTGCCGATAGGCATTTCAAATATAGGTGCAGATAGGCATTTCAGATGTAGTTTCCGAAAGGCATTTAAAAATAGGTGCCGATAGGCATTTCAGATATAGGTGCCGATAGGCATTTCAGATATAGTTGTCGATTGGCATTTTAAAAATAGGTGCCGATAGGCATTTTAGATATAGAAGCCGATAGGCATTTCAAATATAGGTGCCGATAAGCATTCCAGATATGGTTGCCGATAGGCATTTCAAACATAGGTGCTGATAGGCATTTCAGATGTAGTTTCCGATAAGCATTTCAAAAATAAGTGCCGATAGGCATTTCAGATATAGGTGCCGATAGGCATTTCAAATATAGGTGCCGATAGGCATTCCAGATATGGTTGCCGATAGGCATTTCAAATATAGGTGCTGATAGGCATTTCAGATGTAGTTTCCGATAGGCATTTCAAAAATAGGTGCCGATAGGCATTTCAGATATATGTGCCGATAGGCACTTCAGATATAGTTGCCGATTGGCATTTTAAAAATAGGTGCCGATAGGCATTTCAGATATAGAAGCCGATAGGCATTTTAAATATAGGTGCCGATAGGCATTCCAGATATGGTTGCCGATAGGCATTTCAAATATAGGTGCTGATAGGCATTTCAGATGTTGTTTCCGATAGGCATTTCAAAAATAGGTGCCGATAGGCATTTCAGATATAGGTGCCGATAGGCATTTCAGATATAGTTGCCGATTGGCATTTTAAAAAAAGGTGCTGATAGGCATTTCAGATATGGGTGCCGATAGGCATTTCAGATATGGGTGCCGATAGGCATTTCAGATATAGTTGTCGATTGGCATTTTAAAAATAGGTGCCGATAGGCATTTTTAAAATACGTGCCGATAGGCATTTCAGATATAGAAGCCGATAGGCATTTCAAATATAGGTGCCGATAGGCATTCCAGATATGGTTGCCGATAGGCATTTCAAATATAGGTGCTGATAAGGCTTTCAGAAGTAGTTTCCGATAGGCATTTCAAAAATAGGTGCCGATAGGCATTTTAGATATAGGTGCCGATAGGCATTTCAGATATAGTTGCCGATTGGCATTTTAAAAATAGGTGCCGATAGGCATTTCAGACATAGAAGCCGATAGGCATTTCAAATATAGGTGCCGATAGGCATTCCAGATATGGTTGCCAATAGGCATTTCAAATATAGGTGCTGATAGGCATTTCAGATGTAGTTTCCGATAGGCATTTCAAAAATAAGTGCCGATAGTCATTTCAGATATAGGTGCCGATAGGCATTTCAGATATAGTTGCCGATTGGCATTTTAAAAATAGGTGCCGATAGGCATTTCAGATATAGAAGCCGATAGGCATTTCAAATATAGGTGCCGATAGGCATTCCAGATATGGTTGCCGATAGGCATTTCAAATATAGGTGCTGATAGGCATTTCAGATGTAGTTTCCGATAGGCATTTCAAAAATAGGTGCCGAAAGGCATTTCAGATATAGGTGCCGATAGGCATTTCAGATATAGTTGCCGATTGGCATTATAAAAATAGGTGCCGATAGGCATTTCAGATTTAGAAGCCGATAGGCATCTCAAATATAGGTGCCGATAGGCATGCCAGATATGGTTGCCGATAGGCATTTCAAATATAGGTGCTAATAGGCATTTCAGATGTAGTTTGCGATAGGCATTTCAAAAATAGGTGCCGATTGGCATTTCAGTCATAGATGCCGATAAGCATATCAGATATAGTTGCCAATTGGCATTTTAAAAATAGGTGCCGATAGGAGTTTCAAATATAGAAGCCGATAGGCATTTCAAATATAGGTGCCGATAGGCATTCCAGATATGGTTGCCGATAGGCATTTCAAATATAGGTGCTGATAGGCATTTCAGATGTAGTTTCCGATAGGCATTTCAAAAATAGGTGCCGATAGGCATTTCAGATATAGGTGCCGATAGGCACTTCAGATATAGTTGCCGATTGGCATTTTAAAAATAGGTGCCGATAGGCATTTCAGATATAGAAGCCGATAGGCAGTTCAAATATAGGTGCCGATAGGCATTCCAGATATGGTTGCCAATAGGCATTTCAAATATAGGTGCTGATAGGCATTTCAGATGTAGTTTCCGATAGGCATTTCAAAAATAGGTGCCGATAGGCATATCAGATATAGGTGCCGATAGGCATTTCAGATATAGTTGCCGATTGGCATTTTAAAAATAGGTGCCGATAGGCATTTCAGATATAGAAGCCGATAGGCATTTTAAATATAGGTGCCGATAGGCATTCCAGATATGGTTGCCGATAGGCATTTCAAATATAGGTGCTGATAGGCATTTCAGATGTAGTTTCCGATAGGCATTTCAAAAATAGGTGCCGATAGGCATTTCAGATATAGGTGCCGATAGGCATTTCAGATATAGTTGCCGATTGGCATTTTAAAAAAAGGTGCTGATAGGCATTTCAGATATGGGTGCCGATAGGCATTTCAGATATGGGTGCCGATAGGCATTTCAGATATAGTTGCCGAATGGCATTTTAAAAATAGGTGCCGATAGGCATTTTTAAAATACGTGCCGATAGGCATTTCAGATATAGAAGCCGATAGGCATTTCAAATATAGGTGCCGATAGGCATTCCAGATATGGTTGCCGATAGGCATTAAAAATATAGGTGCTGATAGGCATTTCAGAAGTAGTTTCCGATAGGCATTTCAAAAATAGGTGCCGATAGGCATTTCAGATATAGGTGCCGATAGGCATTTCAGATATATTTGCCGATTGGCATTTTAAAAATAGGTGCCGATAGGCATTTCAGATGTAGTTTCCGATAGGCATTTCAAAAATAGGTGCCGATAGGCATTTCAGATATAGGTGCCGATAGGCATATCAGATATAGTTGCCAATAGGCATTTAAAATATAGGTGCCGATAGGCATTTCAAATATAGGTGTCGATAGGCATTTCAGATATAAATGCCGAAAGGCATTTCAGATATAGGTGCCGATAGGCATTTCTGATGTGGTTGCCGATAGGCATTTCTAATATAGGTGCTGATAGGCATTTCAGATGTAGTTTCCGATAGGCATTTCAAAAATAGGTGCCGATGGGCATTTCAGATATAGGTGCCGATAGGCACTTCAGATATAGTTGCCGATTGGCATTTTAAAAATAGGTGCCGATAGGCATTTCAGATATAAAAGCCGATAGGTATTTCAAATATAGATGTCGATAGGCATCTCAGATATGGTTGCCGATAGGCATTTCAAATATAGGTGCAGATAGGCATTTCAGATGTAGTATCCGAAAGGCATTTAAAAAATAGGTGCCGATAGGCAGTTCAGATATAGGTGCCGATAGGCATTTTAGATATAGTTGCCGATTGGCATTTTAAAAATAGGTGCCGATAGGCATTTTTAAAACACGTGCCGATAGGCATTTCAGATATAGAAGCCGATAGGCATTTCAAATATTATAGGTGTTGATAGGCATTCCAGATATGGTTGCCGATAGGCATTTCAAATATAGGTGCTGATAGGCATTTCAGAAGTAGTTTCCGATAGGTATTTCAAAAATAGGTGCCGATAGGCATTTCAGATATAGTTGCCGATTGGCATTATAAAAATAGGTGCCGATAGGCATTCCAGATATGGTTGCCGATAGGCATTCCAAATATAGGTGCTGATAGGCACTTCAGATGTAGTTTCCGATAGGCATTTCAAAAATAGGTGCCGATAGGCATTTCAGATATAGGTGCCGAAAGGCATTTCAGATATAGTTGCCGATTGGCATTTTAAAATTAGGTGCCGATAGGCATTTCAGATGTATTTTACGATAGGCATTTCAAAAATAGGTGCCGATAGGCATTTCAGATATAGGTGCCGATAGGCATTACTGATGTGGTTGCCGATTGGCATTTTAAAAATAGGTGCCAATAGACATTTCAGATATAGAAGCCGATAGGCATTTCAAATATAGGTGCCGATAGGCATTCCAGATATAGTTGCCGATAGGCATTTCAAATATAGGTGCTGATAGGCATTTCAGATGTAGTTTCCGATAGGCATTTCAAAAATTGGTGCCGATAGGCATTTCAGATATAGGTGCCGATAGGCATTTCAGATATAGGTGCCGATAGGCATTTCAGATATAGTTGCCAATTGCCACTTTAAAAATAGGTGCCGATAGGCATTTCAGAAATAGAAGCCGATAGGTATTTCAAATATAGGTGTCGATAGGCATTTCAGATTTGGTTGCCGATAGGCATTTCAAATATAGGTGCTGATAGGCATTCCAGATATGGTTGCCGATAGGCATTTCAAATATAGGTGCTGATAGGCATTTCAGATGTAGTTTCCGATAGGCCTATCAAAAATAGGTGCCGATAGGCATTTCAGATATAGGTGCCGATAGGCATTTCAGATATAGTTGCCGATTGGCATTTTAAAAATAGGTGCCGATAGGCATTTCAGATATAGAAGCCGATAGGCATTTCAAAAATAGGTGCCGATAGGCATTTCAGATATAGGTGCCGATAGGCATATCAGATATAGTTGCCAATAGGCATTTAAAATATAGGTGCCGATAGGCATTTCAAATATAGGTGTCGATAGGCATTTCTGATATAAATGCCGAAAGGCATTTCAGATATAGGTGCCGATAGGCATTTTTGATGTGGTTGCCGATAGGCATTTCTAATATAGGTGCTGATAGGCATTTCAGATGTAGTTTCCGATAGGCATTTCAAAAATAGGTGCCGATGGGCATTTCAGATATAGGTGCCGATAGGCACTTCAGATATAGTTGCCGATTGGCATTTTAAAAATAGGTGCCGATAGGCATTTCAGATATAGAAGCCGATAGGTATTTCAAATATAGGTGTCGATAGGCATTTCAGATATGGTTGCCGATAGGCATTTCAAATATAGGTGCAGATAGGCATTTCAGATGTAGTTTCCGAAAGGCATTTAAAAAATAGGTGCCGATAGGCATTTCAGATATAGGTGCCGATAGGCATTTCAGATATAGTTGTCGATTGGCATTTTAAAAATAGGTGCCGATAGGCATTTCAGATATAGAAGCCGATAGGCATTTCAAATATAGATGCCGATAAGCATTCCAGATATGGTTGCCGATAGGCATTTCAAACATAGGTGCTGATAGGCATTTCAGATGTAGTTTCCGATAAGCATTTCAAAAATAAGTGCCGATAGGCATTTCAGATATAGGTGCCGATAGGCATTTCAGATATAGTTGCCGATTGGCATTTTAAAAATAGGTGCCGATAGGCATTTCAGATATAGAAGCCGATAGGCATTTCAAATATAGGTGCCGATAGGCATTCCAGATATGGTTGCCGATAGGCATTTCAAATATAGGTGCTGATAGGCATTTCAGATGTAGTTTCCGATAGGCATTTCAATAATAAGTGCCGATAGGCATTTCAGATATAGGTGCCGATAGGCATTTCAGATATAGTTGCCGATTGGCATTTTAAAAATAGGTGCCGATAGGCATTTCAGATATAGAAGCCGATAGCCATTTCAAATATAGGTGCCGATAGGCATTCCAGATATGGTTGCCGATAGGCATTTCAAATATAGGTGCTGATAGGCATTTCAGATGTAGTTTCCAATAGGCATTTCAAAAATAGGTGCCGATAGGCATTTCAGATATAGGTGCCGATAGGCATTTCAGATATGGGTGCCGATAGACATTTCAGATATAGTTGTCGATTGGCATTTTAAAAATAGGTGCCGATAGGCATTTTTAAAATACGTGCCGATAGGCATTTCAGATATAGAGGCCGATAGGCATTTCAAATATAGGTGCCGATAGGCATTCCAGATATGGTTGCCGATAGGCATTTCAAATATATGTGCTGATAGGCATTTCAGAAGTAGTTTCCGATAGGCATTTCAAAAATAGGTGCCGATAGGCATTTTAGATATAGGTGCCGATAGGCATTTCAGATATAGTTGCCGATTGGCATTTTAAAAATAGGTGCCGATAGGCATTTCAGATGTAGTTTCCGATAGGCATTTTAAAAATAGGTGCCGATAGGCATTTCAGATATAGGTGCCGATAGGCATATCAGATATAGTTGCCAATAGGCATTTAAAATATAGGTGCCGATAGGCATTTCAAATATAGGTGTCGATAGGCATTTCAGATATAAATGCCAAAAGGCATTTCAGATATAGGTGCCGATAGGCATTTCTGATGTGGTTGCCGATAGGCATTTCTAATATAGGTGCTGATAGGTATTTCAGATGTAGTTTCCGATAGGCTTTTCAAAAATAGGTGCCGATGGGCATTTCAGATATAGGTGCCGATAGGCACTTCAGATATAGTTGCCGATTGGCATTTTAAAAATAGGTGCCGATAGGCATTTCAGATATAGTAGCCGATAGGTATTTCAAATATAGGTGTCGATAGGCATTTCAGATATGGTTGCCGATAGGCATTTCAAATATAGGTGCAGATAGTCATTTCAGATGTAGTTTCCGAAAGGCATTTAAAAAATAGGTGCCGATAGGCATTTCAGATATAGGTGCCGATAGGCATTTCAGATATAGTTGTCGATTGGCATTTTAAAAATAGGTGCCGATAGGCATTTCAGATATAGAAGCCGATAGGCATTTCAAATATAGGTGCCGATAAGCATTCCAGATATGGTTGCCGATAGGCATTTCAAACATAGGTGCTGATAGGCATTTCAGATGTAGTTTCCGATAAGCATTTCAAAAAAGGGTGCCGATAGGCATTTCAGATATAGGTGCCGATAAGCATTTCAGATATAGTTGCCGATTGGCATTTTAAAAATAGGTGCCAATAGGCATTTCAGATATAGAAGCCGATAGGCATTTCAAATATAGGTGCCGATAGGCATTCCAGATATAGTTGCCGATAGGCATTTCAAATATAGGTGCTGATAGGCATTTCAGATGTAGTTTCCGATAGGCATTTCAAAAATTGGTGCCGATAGGCATTTCAGATATAGGTGCCGATAGGCATTTCAGATATAGGTGCCGATAGGCATTTCAGATATAGTTGCCGATTGCCACTTTAAAAATAGGTGCCGATAGGCATTTCAGATATAGAAGCCGATAGGTATTTCAAATATAGGTGTCGATAGGCATTTTAGATTTGGTTGCCGATAGGCATTTCAAATATAGGTGCTGATAGGCATTCCAGATATGGTTGCCGATAGGGATTTCAAATATAGGTGCTGATAGGCATTTCAGATGTAGTTTCCGATAGGCATATCAAAAATAGGTGCCGATAGGCATTTCAGATATAGGTGCCGATAGGCATTTCAGATATAGTTGCCGATTGGCAGTTTAAAAATAGGTGCCGATAGGCATTTCATATATAGAAGCCGATAGGCATTTCAAATATAGGTGCCGATAAGCATTCCAGATACAGTTGCCGATAGGCATTTCAAATATAGGTGCCGATAGGCATTTTAGATATAGTTGCCAAATGGCATCTTAAAAATAGGTGCCGATAGGCATTTCAGATATAGAAGCCGATAGGCATTTCAAATATAGGTGCCGATAGGCATTCCAGATATGGTTGCCGATAGGCATTTCAAATATAGGTGCTGATAGGCATTTCAGATGTAGTTTCCGATAGGCATTTCAAAAATAGGTGCCGATAGGCATTTTAGATATAGGTGCCGATAGGCATTTCAGATATAGTTGCCGATTGGCATTTTAAAAATAGGTGCCGATAGGCATTTCAGATGTAGTTTCCGATAGGCATTTCAAAAATAGGTGCCGATAGGCATTTCAGATATAGGTGCCGATAGGCATATCAGATATAGTTGCCAATAGGCATTTAAAATATAGGTGCCGATAGGCATTTCAAATATATGTGTCGATAGGCATTTCTGATATAAATGCCGAAAGGCATTTCAGATATAGGTGCCGATAGGCATTTCTGATGTGGTTGCCGATAGACATTTCTAATATAGGTGCTGATAGGCATTTCAGATGTAGTTTCCGATAGGCATTTCAAAAATAGGTGCCGATGGGCATTTCAGATATAGGTGCCGATAGGCACTTCAGATATAGTTGCCGATTGGCATTTTAAAAATAGGTGCCGATAGGCATTTCAGATATAGAAGCCGATAGGTATTTCAAATATAGGTGTCGATAGGCATTTCAGATATGGTTGCCGATAGGCATTTCAAATATAGGTGCAGATAGGCATTTCAGATGTAGTTTCCGAAAGGCATTTAAAAAATAGGTGCCGATAGGCATTTCAGATATAGGTGCCGATAGGCATTTCAGATATAGTTGTCGATTGGCATTTTAAAAATAGGTGCCGATAGGCATTTCAGATATAGAAGCCGATAGGCATTTCAAATATAGGTGCCGATAAGCATTCCAGATATGGTTGCCGATAGGCATTTCAAACATAGATGCTGATAGGCATTTCAGATGTAGTTTCCGATAAGCATTTCAAAAATAAGTGCCGATAGGCATTTCAGATATAGGTGCCGATAGGCATTTCAAATATAGGTGCCGATAGGCATTCCAGATATGGTTGCCGATAGGCATTTCAAATATAGGTGCTGATAGGCATTTCAGATGTAGTTTCCGATAGGCATTTCAAAAATAGGTGCCGATAGGCATTTCAGATATAGGTGCCGATAGGCACTTCAGATATAGTTGCGGATTGGCATTTTAAAAATAGGTGCCGATAGGCATTTCAGATATAGAAGCCGATAGGCATTTTAAATATAGGTGCCGATAGGCATTCCAGATATGGTTGCCGATAGGCATTTCAAATATAGGTGCTGATAGGCATTTCAGATGTTGTTTCCGATAGGCATTTCAAAAATAGGTGCCGATAGGCATTTCAGATATAGGTGCCGATAGGCATTTCAGATATAGTTGCCGATTGGCATTTTAAAAAAAGGTGCTGATAGGCATTTCAGATATGGGTGCCGATAGGCATTTCAGATATGGGTGCCGATAGGCATTTCAGATATAGTTGTCGATTGGCATTTTAAAAATAGGTGCCGATAGGCATTTTTAAAATACGTGCCGATAGGCATTTCAGATATAGAAGCCGATAGGCATTTCAAATATAGGTGCCGATAGGCATTCCAGATATGGTTGCCGATAGGCATTTCAAATATAGGTGCTGATAGGCATTTCGGAAGTAGTTTCCGATAGGCATTTCAAAGATAGGTGCCGATAGGCATTTTAGATATAGGTGCCGATAGGCATTTCAGATATAGTTGCCGATTGGCATTTTAAAAATAGGTGCCTATAGGCATTTCAGATATAGAAGCCGATAGGCATTTCAAATACAGGTGCCGATAGGCATTCCAGATACGGTTGCCGATAGGCATTTCAAATATAGGTGCCGATAGGCA
This sequence comes from Venustoraphidia nigricollis, assembly GCA_034508555.1. Lineage (NCBI taxonomy): Eukaryota > Metazoa > Arthropoda > Insecta > Raphidioptera > Raphidiidae > Venustoraphidia > Venustoraphidia nigricollis. The sequence goes on along the minus strand of JAVRKA010000790.1, from coordinate 22,702 downwards.
TTCCAGATATGGTTCCTGATAGGCATTTCAAATATAGGTGCTGATAGGCATTTCAGATGTAGTTTCCGATAGGCATTCAAAAAATAGGTGCCGATAGGCATTTTAGATATAGGTGCCGATAGGCATTTCAGATATAGTTGCCGATTGGCATTTTAAAAATAGGTGCTGATAGGCATTTCAGATGTAGTTTCCGATAGACATTTTAAAAATAGGTGCCGATAGGCATTTCAGATATAGGTGCCGATAGGCATATCAGATATAGTTGCCATTAGGCATTTAAAATATAGGTGCCGATAGGCATTTCAAATATAGGTGTCGATAGGCATTTCAGATATAAATGCCGAAAGGCATTTCAGATATAGGTGCCGATAGGCATTTCTGATGTGGTTGCCGATAGGCATTTCTAATATAGGTGCTGATAGGCATTTCAGATGTAGTTTCCGATAGGCATTTCAAAAATAGGTGCCGATGGGCATTTCAGATATAGGTGCCGATAGGCACTTCAGATATAGTTGCCGATTGGCATTTTAAAAATAGGTGCCGATAGGCATTTCAGATATAGAAGCAAATAGGTATTTCAAATATAGGTGTCGATAGGCATTCCAGATATGGTTGCCGATAGGCATTTCAAATATAGGTGCTGATAGGCATTTCAGATGTAGTTTTCGATAGGCATTTCAAAAATAAGTGCCGATAGGCATTTCAGATATAGGTGCCGATAGGCATTTCAGATATAGTTGCCGATTGGCATTTTAAAAATAGGTGCCGATAGGCATTTCAGATATAGAAGCCGATAGCCATTTCAAATATAGGTGCCGATAGGCATTCCAGATATGGTTGCCGATAGGCATTTCAAATATAGGTGCTGATAGGCATTTCAGATGTAGTTTCCGATAGGCATTTCAAAAATAGGTGCCGATAGGCATTTCAGATATAGGTGCCGATAGGCATTTCAGATATAGTTGCCGATTGGCATTATAAAAATAGGTGCCGATAGGCATTTCAGATTTAGAAGCCGATAGGCATTTCAAATATAGGTGCCGATAGGCATTCCAGATATGGTTGCCGATAGGCCTTTCAAATATAGGTGCTAATAGGCATTTCAGATGTAGTTTGCGATAGGCATTTCAAAAATAGGTGCCGATTGGCATTTCAGTTATAGATGCCGATAAGCATATCAGATATAGTTGCCAATTGGCATTTTAAAAATAGGTGCCGATAGGCATTTCAAATATAGAAGCCGATAGGCATTTCAAATATAGGTGCCGATAGGCATTCCAGATATGGTTGCCGATAGGCATTTCAAATATAGGTGCTGATAGGCATTTCAGATGTAGTTTCCGATAGGCATTTCAAAAATAGGTGCCGATAGGCATTTCAGATATAGGTGCCGATAGGCACTTCAGATATAGTTGCCGATTGGCATTTTAAAAATAGGTGCCGATAGGCATTTCAGATATAGAAGCCGATAGGCAGTTCAAATATAGGTGCCGATAGGCATTCCAGATATGGTTGCCAATAGGCATTTCAAATATGGGTGCTGATAGGCATTTCAGATGTAGTTGTCGATTGGCATTTTAAAAATAGGTGCCGATAGGCATTTCAGATATAGAAGCCGATAGGCATTTCAAATATAGGTGCCGACAAGCATTCCAGATATGGTTGCCGATAGGCATTTCAAACATAGGTGCTGATAGGCATTTCAGATGTAGTTTCCGATAAGCATTTCAAAAATAAGTGCCGATAGGCATTTCTGATATAGGTGTTGATAGGCATTTCAGATATAGTTGCCGATTGGCATTTTAAAAATAGGTGCCGATAGGCATTTCAGATATAGAAGCCGATAGGCATTTCAAATATAGGTGCCGATAGGCATTCCAGATATGGTTGCCGATAGGCATTTCAAATATAGGTGCTGATAGGCATTTAAGATGTAGTTTCCGATAGGCATTTCAATAATAAGTGCCGATAGGCATTTCAGATATAGGTGCCGGTAGGCATTTCAGATATAGTTGCCGATTGGCATTTTAAAAATAGGTGCCGATAGGCATTTCAGATATAGGTGCCGATAGGCATTTCAAATAAAGGTGCCGATAGGCATTACAGATACGGTTGCCGATAGGCATTTCAAATATAGGTGCCGATAGGCATTCCAGATATGGTTGCCGATAGGCATTTCAAATATAGTTGCTGATAGGCATTTCAGATGTAGTTTCCGATAGGCATTTCAAAAATAGGTGCCGATAGGCATTTTAGATATAGGTGCCGATAGGCATTTCAGATATAGTTGCCGATTGGCATTTTAAAAATAGGTGCCGATAGGCATTTCAGATGTAGTTTCCGATAGGCATTTTAAAAATAGGTGCCGATAGGCATTTCAGATATAGGTGCCGATAGGCATATCAGATATAGTTGCCAATAGGCATTTAAAATATAGGTGCCGATAGGCATTTCAAATATAGGTGTCGATAGGCATTTCAGATATAAATGCCGAAAGGCATTTCAGATATAGGTGCCGATAGGCATTTCTGATGTGGTTGCCGATAGGCATTTCTAATATAGGTGCTGATAGGCATTTCAGATGTAGTTTCCGATAGGCATTTCAAAAATAGGTACCGATTTGCATTTCAGATATAGGTGCCGATAGGCACTTCAGATATAGTTGCCGATTGGCATTTTAAAAATAGGTGCCGATAGGCATTTCAGATATAGAAGCAAATAGGTATTTCAAATATAGGTGTCGATAGGCATTTCAGATATGGTTGCCGATAGGCATTTCAAATATAGGTGCAGATAGGCATTTCAGATGTAGTTTCCGAAAGGCATTTAAAAAATAGGTGCCGATAGGCATTTCAGATTGAGGTGCCGATAGGCATTTCAGATATAGTTGTCGATTGGCATTTTAAAAATAGGTGCTGATAGGCATTTCAGATATAGAAGCCGATAGGCATTTCAAATATAGGTGCCGATAAGCATTCCAGATATGGTTGCCGATAGGCATTTCAAACATAGGTGCTGATGGGCATTTCAGATGTAGTTTCCGATAAGCATTTCAAAAATAAGTGCCGATAGACATTTCAGATATAGGTGCCGATAGGCATTTCAGATATAGTTGCCGATTGGCATTTTAAAAATAGGTGCCGATAGGCATTTCAGATATAGAAGCCGATAGGCATTTCAAATATAGTTGCCGATAGGCATTCCAGATATGGTTGCCGATAGGCATTTCAAATATAGGTGCTGATAGGCATTTCAGATGTAGTTTCCGATAGGCATTTCAAAAATAAGTGCCGATAGGCATTTCAGATATAGTTGCCGATTGGCATTTTAAAAATAGGTGCCGATAGGCATTTCAGATATAGAAGCCGATAGCCATTTCAAATATAGGTGCCGATAGGCATTCCAGATATGGTTGCCGATAGGCATTTCAAATATAGGTGCTGATAGGCATTTCAGATGTAGTTTCCGATAGGCATTTCAAAAATAGGTGCCGATAGGCATTTCAGATATAGGTGCCGATAGGCATTTCAGATATAGTTGCCGATTGGCATTATAAAAATAGGTGCCGATAGGCATTTCAGATTTAGAAGCCGATAGGCATTTCAAATATAGGTGCCGATAGGCATTCCAGATATGGTTGCCGATAGGCATTTCAAATATAGGTGCTAATAGGCATTTCAGATGTAGTTTGCGATAGGCATTTCAAAAATAGGTGCCGATTGGCATTTCAGTTATAGATGCCGATAAGCATATCAGATATAGTTGCCAATTGGCATTTTAAAAATAGGTGCCGATAGGCATTTTAAATATAGAAGCCGTTAGGCATTTCAAATATAGGTGCCGATAGGCATTCCAGATATGGTTGCCGATAGGCATTTCAAATATAGGTGCTGATAGGCATTTCAGATGTAGTTTCCGATAGGCATTTCAAAAATAGGTGCCGATAGGCATTTCAGATATAGGTGCCGATAGGCACTTCAGATACAGTTGCCGATTGGCATTTTAAAAATAGGTGCCGATAGGCATTTCAGATATAGAAGCCGATAGGCAGTTCAAATATAGGTGCCGATAGGCATTCCAGATATGGTTGCCAATAGGCATTTCAAATATGGGTGCTGATAGGCATTTCAGATGTAGTTTCCGATAGGCATTTCAAAAATAGGTGCCGATAGGCATATCAGATATAGGTGCCGATAGGCATTTCAGATATAGTTGCCGATTGGCATTTTAAAAATAGGTGCCGATAGGCATTTCAGATATAGAAGCCGATGGGCATTATAAATATAGGTGCCGATAGGCATTCCAGATATGGTTGCCGATAGGCATTTCAAATATGGGTGCTGATAAGCATTTCAGATGTAGTTTCCGATAGGCATTTCAAAAATAGGTGCCGATAGGCATATCAGATATAGGTGCCGATAGGCATTTCAGATATAGTTGCCGATTGGCATTTTAAAAATAGGTGCCGATAGGTATTTCAGATATAGAAGCCGATAGGCATTTCAAATATAGGTGCCGATAGGCATTCCAGATATGGTTGCCGATAGGCATTTCAAATATAGGTGCTGATAGGCATTTCAGAAGTAGTTTCCGATAGGCTTTTCAAAAATAGGTGCCGATAGGCATTTCAGATATAGGTGCCGATAGGCATTTCAGATATAGGTGCCGATAGGCATTTCAGATATAGTTGCCGATTGGCATTTTAAAAATAGGTGCCAACAGGCATTTCAGATATAGAAGCCGATAGGTATTTCAAATATAGGTGTCGATAGGCATTTCAGATATAAATGCCGAAAGGCATTTCAGATATAGGTGCCGATAGGCATTTCTGATGTGGTTGCCGATTGGCATTTTAAAAATAGGTGCCGATAGGCATTTCAGATATAGAAGCCGATAGGCATTTCAAATATAGGTGCCGATAGGCATTCCAGATATGGTTGCCGATAAGCATTTCAAATATAGGTGCTGATAGGCATTTCAGATGTAGTTTCCGATAGGCATTTCAAAAATAGGTGCCGATAGGCATTTCAGATATAGGTGCCGAAAGGCATTTCAGATATAGTTGCCGATTGGCATTTTAAAAATAGGTGCCGATAGGCATTTCAGATATATTTTACGATACGCATTTTAAAAATAGGGGCCGATAGGCATTTCAGATATAGGTGCCGATAGGCATATCAGATATAGTTGCCGATAGGCATTTAAAATATAGGTGCCGATAGGCATTTCAAATATAGGTGTCGATAGGCATTTCAGACATAAATGCCGAAAGGCATTTCAAATATAGGTGCCGATAGGCATTACTGATGTGGTTGCCGATTGGCATTTTAAAAATAGGTGCCAATAGGCATTTTAGATATAGAAGCCGATAGGCATTTCAAATATAGGTGCCGATAGGCATTCCAGATATAGTTGCCAATAGCCATTTCAAATATAGGTGCTGATAGGCATTTCAGATGTAGTTTCCGATGGGCATTTCAAAAATTGGTGCCGATAGGCATTTCAGATATAGGTGCCGATAGGCATTTCAGATATAGTAGCCGATTGCCACTTTAAAAATAGGTGCCGATAGGCACTTCAGATATAGAAGCCGATAGGTATTTTAAATATAGGTGTCGATAGGCATTTCAGATTTGGTTGCCGATAGGCATTTCAAATATAGGTGCTGATAGGCATTCCAGATATGGTTGCCGATAGGCATTTCAAATATAGGTGCTGATAGGCATTTCAGATGTAGTTTCCGATAGGCCTATCAAAAATAGGTGCCGATAGGCATTTCAGATATAGGTGCCGATAGGCATTTCAGATATAGTTGCTGATTGGCATTTTAAAAATAGGTGCCGATAGGCATTTCAGATATAGAAGCTGATAGGTATTTCAAATATAGGTGTCGATAGGCATTTCAGATATGGTTGCCGATAGGCATTTCAAATATAGGTGCTGATAGGCATTTCAGATGTAGTTTCCGATAGGCCTATCAAAAATAGGTGCCGATAGGCATTTCAGATATAGGTGCCGATAGGCATTTCAGATATAGTTGCCGATTAGCATTTTAAAAATAGGTGCCGATAGGCATTTTAGATATAGAAGCCGATAGGCATTTCAAATATAGGTGCCGATAGGCATTCCAGATACGGTTGCCGATAGGCATTTCAAATATAGGTGCCGATAGGCATTTCAGATATAGTTGCCAATTGGCATCTTAAAAATAGGTGCCGATAGGCATTTCAGATATAGAAGCCGATAGGCATTTCAAATATAGGTGCCGATAGGCATTCCAGATATGGTTGCCGATAGGCATTTCAAATATAGGTGCTGATAGGCATTTCAGATGTAGTTTCCGATAGGCATTTCAAAAATAGGTGCCGATAGGCATTTCAGATATAGGTGCCGATAGGCATTTCAGATATAGTTGCCGATTGGCATTTTAAAAATAGGTGCCAACAGGCATTTCAGATATAGAAGCCGATAGGTATTTCAAATATAGGTGTCGATAGGCATTTCAGATATAAATGCCGAAAGGCATTTCAGATATAGGTGCCGATAGGCATTTCTGATGTGGTTGCCGATTGGCATTTTAAAAATAGGTGCCGATAGGCATTTCAGATATAGAAGCCGATAGGCATTTCAAATATAGGTGCCGATAGGCATTCCAGATATGGTTGCCGATAGGCATTTCAAATATAGGTGCTGATAGGCATTTCAGATGTAGTTTCCGATAGGCATTTCAAAAATAGGTGCCGATAGGCATTTCAGATATAGGTGCCGAAAGGCATTTCAGATATAGTTGCCGATTGGCATTTTAAAAATAGGTGCCGATAGGCATTTCAGATATATTTTACGATAGGCATTTCAAAAATAGGGGCCGATAGGCATTTCAGATATAGGTGCCGATAGGCATATCAGATATAGTTGCCGATAGGCATTTAAAATATAGGTGCCGATAGGCATTTCAAATATAAGTGTCGATAGGCATTTCAGACATAAATGCCGAAAGGCATTTCAGATATAGGTGCCGATAGGCATTTCTGATGTGGTTGCCGATAGGCATTTCAGATGTAGTTTCCGATAGTCATTTCAAAAATAGGTGCCGATGGGCATTTCAAATATAGGTGCCGATAGGCACTTCAGATATAGTTGCCGATTGGCATTTTAAAAATAGGTGCCGATAGGCATTTCAGATATAGAAGCCGATAGGTATTTCAAATATAGATGTCGATAGGCATTTCAGATATGGTTGCCGATAGGCATTTCAAATATAGGTGCAGATAGGCATTTCAGATGTAGTTTCCGAAAGGCATTTAAAAAATAGGTGCCGATAGGCATTTCAGATATGGTTGCCGATAGGCATTTCAAATATAGGTGCAGATAGGCATTTCAGATGTAGTTTCCGAAAGGCATTTAAAAAATAGGTGCCGATAGGCATTTCAGATATAGGTGCCGATAGGCATTTCAGATATAGTTGCCGATTGGCATTTTAAAAATAGGTGCCGATAGGCATTTTTAAAATACGTGCCGATAGGCATTTCAGATATAGAAGCCGATAGGCATTTAAAATATAGGTGCCGATAGGCATTCCAGATATGGTTGCCGATAGGCATTTCAAATATAGGTGTTGATAGGCATTTCAGAAGTAGTTTCCGATAGGCATTTCAAAAATAGGTGCCGATAGGTATTTCAGATATAGTTGCCGATTGGCATTTTAAAAATAGGTGCCGATAGGCATTTCAGACATAGAAGCCGACAGGCATTTCAAATATAGGTGCCGATAGGCATTCCAGATATGGTTGCCAATAGGCATTTCAAATATAGGTGCTGATAGGCATTTCAGATGTAGTTTCCGATAGGCATTTCAAATATAAGTGCCGATAGTCATTTCAGATATAGGTGCCGATAGGCATTTCAGATATAGTTGCCGATTGGCATTTTAAAAATAGGTGCCGATAGGCATTTCAGATATAGAAGCCGATAGGCATTTCAAATATAGGTGCCGATAGGCATTCCAGATATGGTTGCCGATAGGCATTTCAAATATAGGTGCTGATAGGCATTTCAGATGTAGTTTCCGATAGGCATTTCAAAAATAGGTGCCGAAAGGCATTTCAGATATAGGTGCCGATAGGCATTTCAGATATAGTTGCCGATTGGCATTATAAAAATAGGTGCCGATAGGCATTTCAGATTTAGAAGCCGACAGGCATCTCAAATATAGGTGCCGATAGGCATGCCAGATATGGTTGCCGATAGGCATTTCAAATATAGGTGCTAATAGGCATTTCAGATGTAGTTTGCGATAGGCATTTCAAAAATAGGTGCCGATTGGCATTTCAGTCATAGATGCCGATAAGCATATCAGATATAGTTGCCAATTGGCATTTTAAAAATAGGTGCCGATAGGAATTTCAAATATAGAAGCCGATAGGCATTTCAAATATAGGTGCCGATAGGCATTCCAGATATGGTTGCCGATAGGCATTTCAAATATAGGTGCTAATAGGCATTTCAGATGTAGTTTCCGATAGGCATTTCAAAAATAGGTGCCGATAGGAATTTCAGATATAGGTGCCGATAGGCACTTCAGATATAGTTGCCGATTGGCATTTTAAAAATAGGTGCCGATAGGCATTTCAGATATAGAAGCCGATAGGCAGTTCAAATATAGGTGCCGATAGGCATTCCAGATATGGTTGCCAATAGGCATTTCAAATATAGGTGCTGATAGGCATTTCAGATGTAGTTTCCGATAGGCATTTCAAAAATAGGTGCCGATAGGCATATCAGATATAGGTGCCGATAGGCATTTCAGATATAGTTGCCGATTGGCATTTTAAAAATAGGTGCCGATAGGCATTTCAGATATAGAAGCCGATAGGCATTTTAAATATAGGTGCCGATAGGCATTCCAGATATGGTTGCCGATAGGCATTTCAAATATAGGTGCTGATAGGCATTTCAGATGTAGTTTCCGATAGGCATTTCAAAAATAGGTGCCGATAGGCATTTCAGATATAGGTGCCGATAGGCATTTCAGATATAGTTGCCGATTGGCATTTTAAAAAAAGGTGCTGATAGGCATTTCAGATATGGGTGCCGATAGGCATTTCAGATATGGGTGCCGATAGGCATTTCAGATATAGTTGCCGAATGGCATTTTAAAAATAGGTGCCGATAGGCATTTTTAAAATACGTGCCGATAGGCATTTCAGATATAGAAGCCGATAGGCATTTCAAATATAGGTGCCGATAGGCATTCCAGATATGGTTGCCGATAGGCATTTCAAATATAGGAGCTGATAGGCATTTCAGAAGTAGTTTCCGATAGGCATTTCAAAAATAGGTGCCGATAGGCATTTCAGAAATAGGTGCCGATAGGCATTTCAGATATAGTTGCCGATTGGCATTTTAAAAATAGGTGCCGATAGGCATTTCAGATGTAGTTTCCGATAGGCATTTCAAAAATAGGTGCCGATAGGCATTTCAGATATAGGTGCCGATAGGCATATCAGATATAGTTGCCAATAGGCATTTAAAATATAGGTGCCGATAGGCATTTCAAATATAGGTGTCGATAGGCATTTCAGATATAAATGCCGAAAGGCATTTCAGATATAGGTGCCGATAGGCATTTCTGATGTGGTTGCCGATAGGCATTTCTAATATAGGTGCTGATAGGCATTTCAGATGTAGTTTCCGATAGGCATTTCAAAAATAGGTGCCGATGGGCATTTCAGATATAGGTGCCGATAGGCACTTCAGATATAGTTGCCGATTGGCATTTTAAAAATAGGTGCCGATAGGCATTTCAGATATAGAAGCCGATAGGTATTTCAAATATAGATGTCGATAGGCATTTCAGATATGGTTGCCGATAGGCATTTCAAATATAGGTGCCGATAGGCATTCCAGATATGGTTGCCGATAGGCATTCCAAATATAGGTGCTGATAGGCATTTCAGATGTAGTTTCCGATAGGCATTTCAAAAATAGGTGCCGATAGGCATTTCAGATATAGGTGCCGATAGGCACTTCAGATACAGTTGCCGATTGGCATTTTAAAAATAGGTGCCGATAGGCATTTCAGATATATTTTACGATAGGCATTTCAAAAATAGGGGCCGATAGGCATTTCAGATATAGGTGCCGATAGGCATATCAGATATAGTTGCCGATAGGCATTTAAAATATAGGTGCCGATAGGCATTTCAAATATAGGTGTCGATAGGCATTTCAGACATAAATGCCGAAAGGCATTTCAGATATAGGTGCCGATAGGCATTACTGATGTGGTTGCCGATTGGCATTTTAAAAATAGGTGCCAATAGGCATTTTAGATATAGAAGCCGATAGGCATTTCAAATATAGGTGCCGATAGGCATTCCAGATATAGTTGCCAATAGCCATTTCAAATATAGGTGCTGATAGGCATTTCAGATGTAGTTTTTGATAGGCATTTCAAAAATTGGTGCCGATAGGCATTTCAGATATAAGTGCCGATAGGCATTTCAGATATAGGTGCCGATAGGCATTTCAGATATAGTTGCCGATTGGCATTATAAAAATAGGTGCCGATAGGCATTTCAGATTTAGAAGCCGATAGGCATTTCAAATATGGGTGCCGATAGGCATTCCAGATATGGTTGCCGATAGGCATTTCAAATATAGGTGCTAATAGGCATTTCAGATGTAGTTTGCGTTAGGCATTTCAAAAATAGGTGCCGATTGGCATTTCAGTTATAGATGCCGATAAGCATATCAGATATAGTTGCCAATTGGCATTTTAAAAATAGGTGCCGATAGGCATTTCAAATATAGAAGCCGATAGGCATTTCAAATATAGGTGCCGATAGGCATTCCAGATATGGTTGCCGATAGGCATTTCAAATATAGGTGCTGATAGGCATTTCAGATGTAGTTTCCGATAGGCATTTCAAAAATAGGTGCCGATAGGCATTTCAGATATAGGTGCCGATAGGCACTTCAGATATAGTTGCCGATTGGCATTTTAAAAATAGGTGCCGATAGGCATTTCAGATATAGAAGCCGATAGGCAGTTCAAATATAGGTGCCGATAGGCATTCCAGATATGGTTGCCAATAGGCATTTCAAATATGGGTGCTGATAGGCATTTCAGATGTAGTTTTCGATAGGCATTTAAAAAATAGGTGCCGATAGGCATATCAGATATAGGTGCCGATAGGCATTTTAGATATAGTTGCCGATTGGCATTTTAAAAATAGGTGCCGATAGGCATTTCAGATATAGAAGCCGATAGGCATTTTAAATATAGGTGCCGATAGGCATTCCAGATATGGTTGCCGATAGGCATTTCAAATATAGGTGCTGATAGGCATTTCAGATGTAGTTTCCGATAGGCATTTCAAAAATAGGTGCCGATAGGCATTTCAGATATAGGTGCCGATAGGCATTTCAGATATAGTTGCCGATTGGCATTTTAAAAAAAGGTGCTGATAGGCATTTTAGATATGGGTGCCGATAGGCATTTCAGATATGGGTGCCGATAGACATTTCAGATATAGTTGTCGATTGGCATTTTAAAAATAGGTGCCGATAGGCATTTTTAAAATACGTGCCGATAGGCATTTCAGATATGGAAGCCGATAGGCATTTCAAATATAGGTGCCGATAGGCATTCCAGATATGGTTGCTGATAGGCATTTCAAATATATGTGCTGATAGGCATTTCAGAAGTAGTTTCCGATAGGCATTTCAAAAATAGGTGCCGATAGGCATTTTAGATATAGGTGCCGATAGGCATATCAGATATAGTTGCCGATTGGCATTTTAAAAATAGGTGCCGATAGGCATTTCAGATATAGAAGCCGATAGGCATTTCAAATATAGGTGCCGATAGGCATTCCAGATACGGTTGCCGATAGGCATTTCAAATATAGGTGCCGATAGGCATTCCAGATATGGTTGCCGATAGGCATTTCAAATATAGGTGCTGATAGGCATTTCAGATGTAGTTTCCGATAGGCATTTCAAAAATAGGTGCCGATAGGCATTTTAGATATAGGTGCCGATAGGCATTTCAGATATAGTTGCCGATTGGCATTTTAAAAATAGGTGCCGATAGGCATTTCAGATGTAGTTTCCGATAGGCATTTTAAAAATAGGTGCCGATAGGCATTTCAGATATAGAAGCCGATAGGCATTTCAAATATAGGTGCCGATAGGCATTCCAGATACGGTTGCCGATAGGCATTTCAAATATAGGTGCCGATAGGCATTCCAGATATGGTTGCCGATAGGCATTTCAAATATAGGTGCTGATAGGCATTTCAGATGTAGTTTCCGATAGGCCTATCAAAAATAGGTGCCGATAGGCATTTCAGATATAGGTGCCGATAGGCATTTCAGATATAGTTGCCGATTGGCATTTTAAAAATAGGTGCCGATAGGCATTTCAGATATAGAAGCCGATAGGCATTTCAAATATAGGTGCCGATAAGCATTCCAGATACAGTTGCCGATAGGCATTTCAAATATAGGTGCCGATAGGCATTTCAGATATAGTTGCCAAATGGCATCTTAAAAATAGGTGCCGATAGGCATTTCAGATATAGAAGCCGATAGGCATTTCAAATATAGGTGCCGATAGGCATTCCAGATATGGTTGCCGATAGGCATTTCAAATATAGGTGCTGATAGGCATTTCAGATGTAGTTTCCGATAGGCATTTCAAAAATAGGTGCCGATAGGCATTTTAGATATAGGTGCCGATAGGCATTTCAGATATAGTTGCCGATTGGCATTTTAAAAATAGGTGCCGATAGGCATTTCAGATGTAGTTTCCGATAGGCATTTCAAAAATAGGTGCCGATAGGCATTTCAGATATAGGTGCCGATAGGCATATCAGATATAGTTGCCAATAGGCATTTAAAATATAGGTGCCGATAGGCATTTCAAATATAGGTGTCGATGGGCATTTCTGATATAAATGCCGAAAGGCATTTCAGATATAGGTGCCGATAGGCATTTCTGATGTGGTTGCCGATAGGCATTTCTAATATAGGTGCTGATAGGCATTTCAGATGTAGTTTCCGATAGGCATTTCAAAAATAGGTGCCGATGGGCATTTCAGATATAGGTGCCGATAGGCACTTCAGATATAGTTGCCGATTGGCATTTTAAAAATAGGTGCCGATAGGCATTTCAGATATAGAAGCCGATAGGTATTTCAAATATAGGTGTCGATAGGCATTTCAGATATGGTTGCCGATAGGCATTTCAAATATAGGTGCAGATAGGCATTTCAGATGTAGTTTCCGAAAGGCATTTAAAAAATAGGTGCCGATAGGCATTTCAGATATAAGTGCCGATAGGCATTTCAGATATAGTTGTCGATTGGCATTTTAAAAATAGGTGCCGGTAGGCATTTCAGATATAGAAGCCGATAGGCATTTCAAATATAGGTGCCGTTAAGCATTCCAGATATGGTTGCCGATAGGCATTTCAAACATAGGTGCTGATAGGCATTTCAGATGTAGTTTCCGATAAGCATTTCAAAAATAAGTGCCGATAGGCATTTCAGATATAGGTGCCGATAGGCATTTCAGATATAGTTACCGATTGGCATTTTAAAAATAGGTGCCGATAGGCATTTCAGATAAAGAAGCCGATAGCCATTTCAAATATAGGTGCCGATAGGCATTCCAGATATGGTTGCCGATAGGCATTTCAAATATAGGTGCTGATAGGCATTTCAGATATAGGTGCCGATAGGCACTTCAGATATAGTTGCCGATTGGCATTTTAAAAATAGGTGCCGATAGGCATTTCAGATATAGAAGCCGATAGGTATTTCAAATATAGATGTCGATAGGCATTTCAGATATGGTTGCCGATAGGCATTTCAAATATAGGTGCAGATAGGCATTTCAAATGTAGTATCCGAAAGGCATTTAAAAAATAGGTGCCGATAGGCAGTTCAGATATAGGTGCCGATAGGCATTTCAGATATAGTTGCCGATTGGCATTTTTAAAAAAGGTGCTGATAGGCATTTCAGAAATGGGTGCCGATCGGCATTTCAGATATGGGTGCCGATAGGCATTTCAGATATAGTTGCCGATTGGCATTTTAAAAATAGGTGCCGATAGGCATTTTTAAAATACGTGCCGATAGGCATTTCAGCTATAGAAGCCGATAGGCATTTCAAATATTATAGGTGTTGATAGGCATTCCAGATATGGTTGCCGATAGGCATTTCAAATATAGGTGCTGATAGGCATTTCAGAAGTAGTTTCCGATAGGCATTTCAAAAATAGGTGCCGATAGGCATTTCAGATATAGTTGCCGATTGGCATTATAGAAATAGATGCCGATAGGCATTTCAGATATAGAAGCCGATAGGCAATTCAAATATAGGTGCCGATAGGCATTCCAGATATGGTTGCCGATAGGCATTCCAAATATAGGTGCTGATAGGCACTTCAGATGTAGTTTCCGATAGGCATTTCAAAAATAGGTGCCGATAGGCATTTCAGATATAGGTGCCGAAAGGCATTTCAGATATAGTTGCCGATTGGCATTTTAAAAGTAGGTGCCGATAGGCATTTCAGATGTATTTTACGATAGGCATTTCAAAAATAGGTGCCGATAGGCATTTCAGATATAGGTGCCGATAGGCATATCAGATATAGTTGCCGATAGGCATTTAAAATATACGTGCCGATAGGCATTTCAATTATAGGTGTGGATAGGCATTTCAGACATAAATGCCGAAAGGCATTTCAGATATAGGTGCCGATAGGCATTACTGATGTGGTTGCCGATTGGCATTTTAAAAATAGGTGCTAATAGGCATTTCAGATATAGAAGCCGATAGGCATTTCAAATATAGGTGCCGATAGGCATTCCAGATATAGTTGCCGATAGGCATTTCAAATATAGGTGCTGATAGGCATTTCAGATGTAGTTTTCGATAGGCATTTCAAAAATTGGTGCCGATAGGCATTTTAGATATAGGTGCCGATAGGCATATCAGATATAGTTGCCGATTGGCATTTTAAAAATAGGTGCCGATAGGCTGTTCAGATATAGAAGCCGATAGGCATTTCAAATATAGGTGCCGATAGGCATTCCAGATACGGTTGCCGATAGGCATTTCAAATATAGGTGCTGATAGGCATTTCAGATGTAGTTTCCGATAGGCATTTCAAAAATAGGTGCCGATAGGCATTTTAGATATAGGTGCCGATAGGCATATCAGATATAGTTGCCGATTGGCATTTTAAAAATAGGTGCCGATAGGCTGTTCAGATATAGAAGCCGATAGGCATTTCAAATATAGGTGCCGATAGGCATTCCAGATACGGTTGCCGATAGGCATTTCAAATATAGGTGCCGATAGGCATTCCAGATATGGTTGCCGATAGGCATTTCAAATATAGGTGCTGATAGGCATTTCAGATGTAGTTTCCGATAGGCATTTCAAAAATAGGTGCCGATAGGCATTTTAGATATAGGTGCCGATAGGCATTTCAGATATAGTTGCCGATTGGCATTTTAAAAATAGGTGCCGATAGGCATTTCAGATATAGAAGCCGATAGCCATTTCAAATATAGGTGCCGATAGGCATTCCAGATATGGTTGCCGATAGGCATTTCAAACATAGGTGCTGATAGGCATTTCAGATGTAGTTTCCGATAAGCATTTCAAAAATAAGTGCCGATAGGCATTTCAGATATAGGTGCCGATAGGCATTTCAGATATAGTTGCCGATTGGCATTTTAAAAATAGGTGCCGATAGGCATTTCAGATATAGAAGCCGATAGGCATTTCAAATATAGGTGCCGATAGGCATTCCAGATATGGTTGCCGATAGGCATTTCAAATATAGGTGCTGATAGGCATTTCAGATGTAGTTTCCGATAGGCATTTCAATAATAAGTGCCGATAGGCATTTATGATATAGGTGCCGATAGGCATTTCAGATATAGTTGCCGATTGGCATTTTAAAAATAGGTGCCGATAGGCATTTCAGATATAGAAGCCGATAGCCATTTCAAATATAGGTGCCGATAGGCATTCCAGATATGGTTGCCGATAGGCATTTCAAATATAGGTGCTGATAGGCATTTCAGATGTAGTTTCCGATAGGCATTTCAAAAATAGGTGCCGATAGGCATTTCAGATATAGGTGCCGATAGGCATTTCAGATATAGTTGCCGATTGGCATTATAAAAATAGGTGCCGATAGGCATTTTAGATTTAGAAGCCGATAGGCATTTCAAATATGGGTGCCGATAGGCATTTCAGATATAAATGCCGAAAGGCATTTCAGATATAGGTGCCGATAGGCATTTCTGATGTGGTTGCCGATAGGCATTTCTAATATAGGTGCTGATAGGCATTTCAGATGTAGTTTCCGATAGGCATTTCAAAAATAGGTGCCGATGGGCATTTCAGATATAGGTGCCGATAGGCATTTCAGATATAGGTGCCGATAGGCATTTCAGATATAGGTGCCGATAGGCATATCAGATATAGTTGCCAATAGGCATTTAAAATATAGGTGCCGATAGGCATTTCAAATATAGGTGTCGATAGGCATTTCAGATATAAATGCCGAAAGGCATTTCAGATATAGGTGCCGATAGGCATTTCTGATGTGGTTGCCGATAGGCATTTCTAATATAGGTGCTGATAGGCATTTCAGATGTAGTTTCCGATAGGCATTTCAAAAATAGGTGCCGATGGGCATTTCAGATATAGGTGCCGATAGGCACTTCAGATATAGTTGCCGATTGGCATTTTAAAAATAGGTGCAGATAGGCATTTCAGATATAGTAGCCGATAGGTATTTCAAATATAGGTGTCGATAGGCATTCCAGATATGGTTGCCGATAGGCATTTCAAACATAGGTGCTGATAGGCATTTCAGATGTAGTTTCCGATAAGCATTTCAAAAATAAGTGCCGATAGGCATTTCAGATATAGGTGCCGATAGGCATTTCAGATATAGTTGCCGATTGGCATTTTAAAAATAGGTGCCGATAGGCATTTCAGATATAGAAGCCGATAGGCATTTCAAATATAGGTGCCGATGGGCATTCCAGATATGGTTGCCGATAGGCATTTCAAATATAGGTGCTGATAGGCATTTCAGATGTAGTTTCCGATAGGCATTTCAATAATAAGTGCCGATAGGCATTTATGATATAGGTGCCGATAGGCATTTCAGATATAGTTGCCGATTGGCATTTTAAAAATAGGTGCCGATAGGCATTTCAGATATAGAAGCCGATAGCCATTTCATATATAGGTGCCGATAGGCATTCCAGATATGGTTGCCGATAGGCATTTCAAATATAGGTGCTGATAGGCATTTCAGATGTAGTTTCCGATAGGCATTTCAAAAATAGGTGCCGATAGGCATTTCAGATATAGGTGCCGATAGGCATTTCAGATATAGTTGCCGATTGGCATTATAAAAATAGGTGCCGATAGGCATTTTAGATTTAGAAGCCGATAGGCATTTCAAATATGGGTGCCGATAGGCATTCCAGATATGGTTGCCGATAGGCATTTCAAATATAGGTGCTAATAGGCATTTCAGATGTAGTTTGCGATAGGCATTTCAAAAATAGGTGCCGATTGGCATTTCAGTTATAGATGCCGATAAGCATATCAGATATAGTTGCCAATTGGCATTTAAAAAATAGGTGCCGATAGGCATTTCAAATATAGAAGCCGATAGGCATTTCAAATATAGGTGCCGATAGGCATTCCAGATATGGTTGCCGATAGGCATTTCAAATATAGGTGCTGATAGGCATTTCAGATGTAGTTTCCGATAGGCATTTCAAAAATAGGTGCCGATAGGCATTTCAGATATAGGTGCCGATAGGCACTTCAGATATAGTTGCCGATTGGCATTTTAAAAATAGGTGCCGATAGGCATTTCAGATATAGAAGCCGATAGGCAGTTCAAATATAGGTGCCGATAGGCATTCCAGATATGGTTGCCAATAGGCGTTTCAAATATGGGTGCTGATAGGCATTTCAGATGTAGTTTTCGATAGGCATTTAAAAAATAGGTGCCGATAGGCATATCAGATATAGGTGCCGATAGGCATTTTAGATATAGTTGCCGATTGGCATTTTAAAAATAGGTGCCGATAGGCATTTCAGATATAGAAGCCGATAGGCATTTTAAATATAGGTGCCGATAGGCATTCCAGATATGGTTGCCGATAGGCATTTCAAATATAGGTGCTGATAGGCATTTCAGATGTAGTTCCGATAGGCATTTCAAAAATAGGTGCCGATAGGCATTTCAGATATAGGTGCCGATAGGCATTTCAGATATAGTTGCCGATTGGCATTTTAAAAAAAGGTGCTGATAGGCATTTCAGATATGGGTGCCGATAGGCATTTCAGATATGGGTGCCGATAGACATTTCAGATATAGTTGTCGATTGGCATTTTAAAAATAGGTGCCGATAGGCATTTTTAAAATACGTGCCGATAGGCATTTCAGATATAGAAGCCGATAGGCATTTCAAATATAGGTGCCGATAGGCATTTCAGATATGGTTGCCGATAGGCATTCAAATATATGTGCTGATAGGCATTTTCAGAAGTAGTTTCCGATAGGCATTTCAAAAACAGGTGTCGATAGGCATTTTAGATATAGGTGCCGATAGGCATATCAGATATAGTTGCCGATTGGCATTTTAAAAATAGGTGCCGATAGGCTGTTCAGATATAGAAGCCGATAGGCATTTTCAAATATAGGTGCCGATAGGCATTCCAAGTACGGTTGCCGATAGGCATTTCAAATATAGGTGCCGATAGGCATTCCAGATATGGTTGCCGATAGGCATTTCAAATATAGGTGCTGATAGGCATTTCAGATGTAGTTTCCGATAGGCATTTAAAAAATAGGTGCCGATAGGCATTTTAGATATAGGTGCCGATAGGCATTTCAGATATAGTTGCCGACTGGCATTTTAAAAATAGGTGCCGAATAGGCATTTCAGAAGTAGTTTCCGATAGGCATTTCAAAAATAGGTGCCGATAGGCATTTTAGATATAGGTGCCGATAGGCATATCAGATATAGTTGCCGATTGGCATTTTAAAAATAGGTGCCGATAGGCATTTCAGATATAGAAGCCGATAGGCATTTCAAATATAGGTGCCGATAGGCATTCCAGATACGGTTGCCGATAGGCATTTCAAATATAGGTGCCGATAGGCATTCCAGATATGGTTGCCGATAGGCATTTCAAATATAGGTGCTGATAGGCATTTCAGATGTAGTTTCCGATAGGCATTTCAAAAATAGGTGCCGATAGGCATTTTAGATATAGGTGCCGATAGGCATTTCAGATATAGTTGCCGATTGGCATTTAAAATAGGTGCCGATAGGCATTTCAGATGTAGTTTCCGATAGGCATTTTAAAAATAGGTGCCGATAGGCATTTCAGATATAGAAGCCGATAGGCATTTCAAATATAGGTGCCGATAGGCATTCCAGATACGGTTGCCGATAGGCATTTCAAATATAGGTGCCGATAGGCATTCCAGATATGGTTGCCGATAGGCATTTCAAATATAGGTGCTGATAGGCATTTCAGATGTAGTTTCCGATAGGCCTATCAAAAATAGGTGCCGATAGGCATTTCAGATATAGGTGCCGATAGGCATTTCAGATATAGTTGCCGATTGGCATTTTAAAAATAGGTGCCGATAGGCATTTCAGATATAGAAGCCGATAGGCATTTCAAATATAGGTGCCGATAAGCATTCCAGATACAGTTGCCGATAGGCATTTCAAATATAGGTGCCGATAGGCATTTCAGATATAGTTGCCAAATGGCATCTTAAAAATAGGTGCCGATAGGCATTTCAGATATAGAAGCCGATAGGCATTTCAAATATAGGTGCCGATAGGCATTCCAGATATGGTTGCCGATAGGCATTTCAAATATTAGGTGCTGATAGGCATTTCAGATGTAGTTTCCGATAGGCATTTCAAAAATAGGTGCCGATAGGCATTTTAGATATAGGTGCCGATAGGCATTTCAGATATAGTTGCCGATTGGCATTTTAAAAATAGGTGCCGATAGGCATTTCAGATGTAGTTTCCGATAGGCATTTCAAAAATAGGTGCCGATAGGCATTTCAGATATAGGTGCCGATAGGCATATCAGATATAGTTGCCAATAGGCATTTAAAATATAGGTGCCGATAGGCATTTCAAATATAGGTGTCGATGGGCATTTCTGATATAAATGCCGAAAGGCATTTCAGATATAGGTGCCGATAGGCATTTCTGATGTGGTTGCCGATAGGCATTTCTAATATAGGTGCTGATAGGCATTTCAGATGTAGTTTCCGATAGGCATTTCAAAAATAGGTGCCGATGGGCATTTCAGATATAGGTGCCGATAGGCACTTCAGATATAGTTGCCGATTGGCATTTTAAAAATAGGTGCCGATAGGCATTTTCAGATATAGAAGCCGATAGGTATTTCAAATATAGGTGTCGATAGCATTTCAGATATGGTTGCCGATAGGCATTTCAAATATAGGTGCAGATAGGCATTTCAGATGTAGTTTCCGAAAGGCATTTAAAAATAGGTGCCGATAGGCATTTCAGATATAAGTGCCGATAGGCATTTCAGATATAGTTGTCGATTGGCATTTTAAAAATAGGTGCCGGTAGGCATTTCAGATATAGAAGCCGATAGGCATTTCAAATATAGGTGCCGTTAAGCATTCCAGATATGGTTGCCGATAGGCATTTCAAACATAGGTGCTGATAGGCATTTCAGATGTAGTTTCCGATAAGCATTTCAAAAATAAGTGCCGATAGGCATTTCAGATATAGGTGCCGATAGGCATTTCAGATATAGTTACCGATTGGCATTTTAAAAATAGGTGCCGATAGGCATTTCAGATAAAGAAGCCGATAGCCATTTCAAATATAGGTGCCGATAGGCATTCCAGATATGGTTGCCGATAGGCATTTCAAATATAGGTGCTGATAGGCATTTCAGATATAGGTGCCGATAGGCACTTCAGATATAGTTGCCGATTGGCATTTTAAAAATAGGTGCCGATAGGCATTTCAGATATAGAAGCCGATAGGTATTTCAAATATAGATGTCGATAGGCATTTCAGATATGGTTGCCGATAGGCATTTCAAATATAGGTGCAGATAGGCATTTCAAATGTAGTATCGAAAGGCATTTAAAAAATAGGTGCCGATAGGCAGTTCAGATATAGGTGCCGATAGGCATTTCAGATATAGTTGCCGATTGGCATTTTAAAAAGGTGCTGATAGGCATTTCAGAAATGGGTGCCGATCGGCATTTCAGATATGGGTGCCGATAGGCATTTCAGATATAGTTGCCGATTGGCATTTTAAAAATAGGTGCCGATAGGCATTTTAAAATACGTGCCGATAGGCATTTCAGCTATAGAAGCCGATAGGCATTTCAAATATTATAGGTGTTGATAGGCATTCCAGATATGGTTGCCGATAGGCATTTCAAATATAGGTGCTGATAGGCATTTCAGAAGTAGTTTCCGATAGGCATTTCAAAAATAGGTGCCGATAGGCATTTCAGATATAGTTGCCGATTGGCATTATAGAAATAGATGCCGATAGGCATTTCAGATATAGAAGCCGATAGGCAATTCAAATATAGGTGCCGATAGGCATTCCAGATATGGTTGCCGATAGGCATTCCAAATATAGGTGCTGATAGGCACTTCAGATGTAGTTTCCGATAGGCATTTCAAAAATAGGTGCCGATAGGCATTTCAGATATAGGTGCCGAAAGGCATTTCAGATATAGTTGCCGATTGGCATTTTAAAAGTAGGTGCCGATAGGCATTTCAGATGTATTTTACGATAGGCATTTCAAAAATAGGTGCCGATAGGCATTTCAGATATAGGTGCCGATAGGCATATCAGATATAGTTGCCGATAGGCATTTAAAATATACGTGCCGATAGGCATTTCAATTATAGGTGTGGATAGGCATTTCAGACATAAATGCCGAAAGGCATTTCAGATATAGGTGCCGATAGGCATTACTGATGTGGTTGCCGATTGGCATTTTAAAAATAGGTGCTAATAGGCATTTCAGATATAGAAGCCGATAGGCATTTCAAATATAGGTGCCGATGATAGGCATTCCAGATATAGTTGCCGATAGGCATTTCAAATATAGGTGCTGATAGGCATTTCAGATGTAGTTTTCGATAGGCATTTCAAAAATTGGTGCCGATAGGCATTTTAGATATAGGTGCCGATAGGCATATCAGATATAGTTGCCGATTGGCATTTTAAAAATAGGTGCCGATAGGCTGTTCAGATATAGAAGCCGATAGGCATTTCAAATATAGGTGCCGATAGGCATTCCAGATACGGTTGCCGATAGGCATTTCAAATATAGGTGCTGATAGGCATTTCAGATGTAGTTTCCGATAGGCATTTCAAAAATAGGTGCCGATAGGCATTTTAGATATAGGTGCCGATAGGCATATCAGATATAGTTGCCGATTGGCATTTTAAAAATAGGTGCCGATAGGCTGTTCAGATATAGAAGCCGATAGGCATTTCAAATATAGGTGCCGATAGGCATTCCAGATACGGTTGCCGATAGGCATTTCAAATATAGGTGCCGATAGGCATTCCAGATATGGTTGCCGATAGG
>JAVRKA010000789.1:0-51123 GCA_034508555.1 Venustoraphidia nigricollis | reverse complement strand
GCCGATTGGCATTTTAAAAATAGGTGCCGATAGGCATTCCAGATATAGGTGTCGATAGGCATTTCAGAATAGGTGTCGATAGGCATTTCAGATATAGGTGTCGATAGGCATTTCAGATAATAGTGTCGATAGGCATTTCAGATATAGGTGTCGAAAGGCATTTCAGATATAGGTGTCGATAGGCATTTCAGATATAGGTGCCGATAGACATTTCAGATATAGTTGCCGATTGGCATTTTAAAATAGGTGCCGATAGGCATTTTCAGATATAGAAGCCGATAGGCATTTCAAATATAGGTGCCGATAGGCATTCCAGATATGGTTGCCGATAGGCATTTCAAATATAGGTGCTGATAGGCATTTCAGATGTAGTCTCCGATAGGCATTTCAAAAATAGGTGTCGATAGGCATTTCAGATATAGGTGTCGATAGGCATTTCAGATATAGGTGTCGATAGGCATTTCAGATATAGGTGTCGATAGGACATTTCAGATATAGGTGTCTATAGGCATTTCAGATATAGGTGTCGATAGGCATTTCAGATATAGGTGCCGATAGGCATTTCAGATATAGTTGCCGATTGGCATTTTAAAAATAGGTGCCGATAGGCATTTCAGATATAGAAGCCGATAGGCATTTCAAATATAGGTGCCGATAGGCATTCCAGATATGTTTGCCGATAGGCATTTCATATATAGGTGCTGATAGGCTTTTCAGATGTAGTTTCCGATAGGCATTTCAAAAATAGGTGTCGATAGGCATTTCAGATATAGGTGTCGATAGGCATTTCAGATATAGGTGTCGATAGGCATTTCAGATATAGGTGTCGATAGGCATTTCAGATATAGGTGTCGATAGGCATTTCAGATATAGGTGTCGATAGGCATTTCAAGATATAGGTGTCGATAGGCATTTCAGATATAGGTGTCGATAGGCATTTCAGATATAGGTGTCGATAGGCATTTCAGATATAGGTGTCGATAGGCATTTCAGATATAGGTGTCGATAGGCATTTCAGATATAGGTGTCGATAGGCATTTCAGATATAGGTGTCGATAGGCATTTCAGATATTGGTGCCGATAGGCATTTCAGATATAGTTGCCGATTGGCATTTTAAAAATAGGTGCCGATAGGCATTTCAGATATAGAAGCCGATAGGCATTTCAAATATAGGTGCCGATAGGCATTCCAGATATGGTTGCCGATAGGCATTTCAAATATAGGTGCTGATAGGCATTTCAGATGTAGTTTCCGATAGGCATTTCAAAAATAGGTGTCGATAGGCATTTCAGATATAGGTGTCGATAGGCATTTCAGATATAGGTGTCGATAGGCATTTCAGATATAGGTGTCGATAGGCATTTCAGATATAGGTGTCGATTGGCATTTCAGATATAGTTGCCGATAGGCATTTCAGATATAGGTGTCGATAGGCATTTCAGATATAGGTGTCGATAGGCATTTGAGATATAGGTGCCGATAGGCATTTCAGATATAGTTGCCGATTGGCATTTTAAAAATAGGTGCCGATAGGCATTTCAGATATAGAAGCCGATAGGCATTTCAAATATAGGTGCCGATAGGCATTCCAGATATGGTTGCCGATAGGCATTTCAAATATAGGTGTCGATAGGCATTTCAGATATAGGTGTCGATAGGCATTTCAGATATAAGTGTCGATAGGCATTTCAGATATAGGTGTCGATAGGCATTTCAGATATAGGTGTCGATAGGCATTTCAGATATAGGTGTCGATAGGCATTTCAGATATAGGTGTCGATAGGCATTTCCGATATAGGTGTCGATAGGCATTTCAGATATAGGTGCCGATAGGCATTTTAAAAATAGGTGCCGATAGGCATTTCAGATATAGAAGCCGATAGGCATTTCAAATATAGGTGCCGATAGGCATTCCAGATATGGTTGCCGATAGGCATTTCAAATATAGGTGCTGATAGGCATTTCAGATGTAGTTTCCGATAGGCATTTCAAAAATAGGTGTCGATAGGCATTTCAGATATAGGTGTCGATAGGCATTTCAGATATAGGTGTCGATAGGCATTTCAGATATAGGTGTCGATAGGCATTTCAGATATAAGTGTCGATAGGCATTTCAGATATAGGTGTCGATAGGCATTTCAGATATAGGTGCCGATAGGCATTTCAGATATAGTTGCCGATTGGCATTTTAAAAATAGGTGCCGATAGGCATTTCAGATATAGAAGCCGATAGGCATTTCAAATATAGGTGCCGATAGGCATTCCAGATATGGTTGCCGATAGGCATTTCAAATATAGGTGCTGATAGGCATTTCAGATGTAGTTTCCGATAGGCATTTCAAAAATAGGTGTCGATAGGCATTTCAGATATAGGTGTCGATAGGCATTTCAGATATAGGTGTCGATAGGCATTTCAGATATAGGTGTCGATAGGCATTTCAGATATAGGTGTCGATAGGCATTTCAGATATAGGTGTCGATAGGCATTTCAGATATAGGTGTCGATAGGCATTTCAGATATAGGTGCCGATAGGCATTTCAGATATAGTTGCCGATTGGCATTTTAAAAATAGGTGCCGATAGGCATTTCAGATATAGAAGCCGATTGGCATTTTAAAAATAGGTGCCGATAGGCATTCCAGATATAGGTGTCGATAGGCATTTCAGAATAGGTGTCGATAGGCATTTCAGATATAGGTGTCGATAGGCATTTCAGATAATAGTGTCGATAGGCATTTCAGATATAGGTGTCGAAAGGCATTTCAGATATAGGTGTCGATAGGCATTTCAGATATAGGTGCCGATAGACATTTCAGATATAGTTGCCGATTGGCATTTTAAAAATAGGTGCCGATAGGCATTTCAGATATAGAAGCCGATAGGCATTTCAAATATAGGTGCCGATAGGCATTCCAGATATGGTTGCCGATAGGCATTTCAAATATAGGTGCTGATAGGCATTTCAGATGTAGTCTCCGATAGGCATTTCAAAAATAGGTGTCGATAGGCATTTCAGATATAGGTGTCGATAGGCATTTCAGATATAGGTGTCGATAGGCATTTCAGATATAGGTGTCGATAGGCATTTCAGATATAGGTGTCGATAGGCATTTCAGATATAGGTGTCGATAGGCATTTCAGATATAGGTGTCGATAGGCATTTCAGATATAGGTGTCGATAGGCATTTCAGATATAGGTGCCGATAGGCATTTCAGATATAGTTGCCGATTGGCATTTTAAAAATAGGTGCCGATAGGCATTTCAGATATAGAAGCCGATAGGCATTTCAAATATAGGTGCCGATAGGCATTCCAGATATGGTTGCCGCTAGGCATTTCAAATATAGGTGCTGATAGGCATTTTAGATGTAGTTTCCGATAGGCATTTCAAAAATAGGTGTCGATAAGCATTTCAGATATAGGTGTCGATAGGCATTTCAGATATAGGTGTCGATAGGCATTTCAGATATAGGTGTCGATAGGGATTTCAGATATAGGTGTCGATAGGCATTTCAGATATAGGTGTCGATAGGCATTTCAGATATAGGTGTCGATAAGCATTTCAGATATAGGTGTCGATAGGCATTTCAGATATAGGTGTCGATAGGCATTTCAGATATAGGTGCCGATAGGCATTTCAGATATAGTTGCCGATTGGCACTTTAAAAATAGGTGCCGATAGGCATTTCAGATATAGAAGCCGATAGGCATTTCAAATATAGGTGCCGATAGGCATTCCAGATATGGTTGCCGATAGGCATTTCAAATATAGGTGCTGATAGGCATTTCAGATGTAGTTTCCGATAGGCATTTCAAAAATAGGTGTCGATAGGCATTTCAGATATAGGTGTCGATAGGCATTTCAGATATAGGTGTCGATAGGCATTTCAGATATAGGTGTCGATAGGCATTTCAGATATAGGTGTCGATAGGCATTTCAGATATAGGTGTCGATAGGCATTTCAGATATAGGTGTCTATAGGCATTTCAGATATAGGTGTCGATAGGCATTTCAGATATAGGTGCCGATAGGCATTTCAGATATAGTTGCCGATTGGCATTTTAAAAATAGGTGCCGATAGGCATTTCAGATATAGAAGCCGATAGGCATTTCAAATATAGGTGCCGATAGGCATTCCAGATATGTTTGCCGATAGGCATTTCAAATATAGGTGCTGATAGGCTTTTCAGATGTAGTTTCCGATAGGCATTTCAAAAATAGGTGTCGATAGGCATTTCAGATATAGGTGTCGATAGGCATTTCAGATATAGGTGTCGATAGGCATTTCAGATATAGGTGTCGATAGGCATTTCAGATATAGGTGTCGATAGGCATTTCAGATATAGGTGTCGATAGGCATTTCAGATATAGGTGTCGATAGGCATTTCAGATATAGGTGTCGATAGGCATTTCAGATATAGGTGTCGATAGGCATTTCAGATATAGGTGTCGATAGGCATTTCAGATATAGGTGTCGATAGGCATTTCAGATATAGGTGTCGATAGGCATTTCAGATATAGGTGTCGATAGGCATTTCAGATATTGGTGCCGATAGGCATTTCAGATATAGTTGCCGATTGGCATTTTAAAAATAGGTGCCGATAGGCATTTCAGATATAGAAGCCGATAGGCATTTCAAATATAGGTGCCGATAGGCATTCCAGATATGGTTGCCGATAGGCATTTCAAATATAGGTGCTGATAGGCATTTCAGATGTAGTTTCCGATAGGCATTTCAAAAATAGGTGTCGATAGGCATTTCAGATATAGGTGTCGATAGGCATTTCAGATATAAGTGTCGATAGGCATTTCAGATATAGGTGTTGATAGGCATTTCAGATATAGGTGTCGATTGGCATTTCAGATATAGTTGCCGATAGGCATTTCAGATATAGGTGTCGATAGGCATTTCAGATATAGGTGTCGATAGGCATTTGAGATATAGGTGCCGATAGGCATTTCAGATATAGTTGCCGATTGGCATTTTAAAACTAGGTGCCGATAGGCATTTCAGATATAGAAGCCGATAGGCATTTCAAATATAGGTGCCGATAGGCATTCCAGATATGGTTGCCGATAGGCATTTCAAATATAGGTGTCGATAGGCATTTCAGATATAGGTGTCGATAGGCATTTCAGATATAAGTGTCGATAGGCATTTCAGATATAGGTGTCGATAGACATTTCAGATATAGGTGTCGATAGGCATTTCAGATATAGGTGTCGATAGGCATTTCAGATATAGGTGTCGATAGGCATTTCCGATATAGGTGTCGATAGGCATTTCAGATATAGGTGCCGATAGGCATTTTAAAAATAGGTGCCGATAGGCATTTCAGATATAGAAGCCGATAGGCATTTCAAATATAGGTGCCGATAGGCATTCCAGATATGGTTGCCGATAGGCATTTCAAATATAGGTGCTGATAGGCATTTCAGATGTAGTTTCCGATAGGCATTTCAAAAATAGGTGTCGATAGGCATTTCAGATATAGGTGTCGATAGGCATTTCAGATATAGGTGTCGATAGGCATTTCAGATATAGGTGTCGATAGGCATTTCAGATATAAGTGTCGATAGGCATTTCAGATATAGGTGTCGATAGGCATTTCAGATATAGGTGCCGATAGGCATTTCAGATATAGTTGCCGATTGGCATTTTAAAAATAGGTGCCGATAGGCATTTCAGATATAGAAGCCGATAGGCATTTCAAATATAGGTGCCGATAGGCATTCCAGATATGGTTGCCGATAGGCATTTCAAATATAGGTGCTGATAGGCATTTCAGATGTAGTTTCCGATAGGCATTTCAAAAATAGGTGTCGATAGGCATTTCAGATATAGGTGTCGATAGGCATTTCAGATATAGGTGTCGATAGGCATTTCAGATATAGGTGTCGATAGGCATTTCAGATATAGGTGTCGATAGGCATTTCAGATATAGGTGTCGATAGGCATTTCAGATATAGGTGTCGATAGGCATTTCAGATATAGGTGCCGATAGACATTTCAGATATAGTTGCCGATTGGCATTTTAAAAATAGGTGCCGATAGGCATTTCAGATATAGAAGCCGATAGGCATTTCAAATATAGGTGCCGATAGGCATTCCAGATATGGTTGCCGATAGGCATTTCAAATATAGGTGCTGATAGGCATTTCAGATGTAGTCTCCGATAGGCATTTCAAAAATAGGTGTCGATAGGCATTTCAGATATAGGTGTCGATAGGCATTTCAGATATAGGTGTCGATAGGCATTTCAGATATAGGTGTCGATAGGCATTTCAGATATAGGTGTCGATAGGCATTTCAGATATAGGTGTCGATAGGCATTTCAGATATAGGTGTCGATAGGCATTTCAGATATAGGTGTCGATAGGCATTTCAGATATAGGTGCCGATAGGCATTTCAGATATAGTTGCCGATTGGCATTTTAAAAATAGGTGCCGATAGGCATTTCAGATATAGAAGCCGATAGGCATTTCAAATATAGGTGCCGATAGGCATTCCAGATATGGTTGCCGCTAGGCATTTCAAATATAGGTGCTGATAGGCATTTCAGATGTAGTTTCCGATAGGCATTTCAAAAATAGGTGTCGATAAGCATTTCAGATATAGGTGTCGATAGGCATTTCAGATATAGGTGTCGATAGGCATTTCAGATATAGGTGTCGATAGGGATTTCAGATATATGTGTCGATAGGCATTTCAGATATAGGTGTCGATAGGCATTTCAGATATAGGTGTCGATAGGCATTTCAGATATAGGTGTCGATAGGCATTTCAGATATAGGTGTCGATAGGCATTTCAGATATTGGTGCCGATAGGCATTTCAGATATAGTTGCCGATTGGCATTTTAAAAATAGGTGCCGATAGGCATTTCAGATATAGAAGCCGATAGGCATTTCAAATATAGGTGCCGATAGGCATTCCAGATATGGTTGCCGATAGGCATTTCAAATATAGGTGCTGATAGGCATTTCAGATGTAGTTTCCGATAGGCATTTCAAAAATAGGTGTCGATAGGCATTTCAGATATAGGTGTCGATAGGCATTTCAGATATAGGTGTCGATAGGCATTTCAGATATAGGTGTCGATAGGCATTTCAGATATAGGTGTCGATAGGCATTTCAGATATAGGTGTCGATAGGCATTTCAGATATAGGTGTCGATAGGCATTTCAGATATAGGTGTCGATAGGCATTTCAGATATAGGTGTCGATAGGCATTTCAGATATAGGTGCCGATAGGCATTTCAGATATAGTTGCCGATTGGCACTTTAAAAATAGGTGCCGATAGGCATTTCAGATATAGAAGCCGATAGGCATTTCAAATATAGGTGCCGATAGGCATTCCAGATATGGTTGCCGATAGGCATTTCAAATATAGGTGCTGATAGGCATTTCAGATGTAGTTTCCGATAGGCATTTCAAAAATAGGTGTCGATAGGCATTTCAGATATAGGTGTCGATAGGCATTTCAGATATAGGTGTCGATAGGCATTTCAGATATAGGTGTCGATAGGCACTTCAGATATAGGTGTCGATAGGCATTTCAGATATAGGTGTCGATAGGCATTTCAGATATAGGTGTCGATAGGCATTTCAGATATAGGTGTCGATAGGCATTTCAGATATATGTGTCGATAGGCATTTCAGATATAGGTGTCGATAGGCATTTCAGATATAGGTGCCGATAGGCATTTCAGATATAGTTGCCGATTGGCATTTAAAAAATAAGTGCCGATAGGCATTTCAGATATAGAAGCCGATAGGCATTTCAAATATAGGTGCCGATAGGCATTCCAGATATGGTTGCCGATAGGCATTTCAAATATAGGTGCTGATAGGCATTTCAGATGTAGTTTCCGATAGGCATTTCAAAAATAGGTGTCGATAGGCATTTCAGATATAGGTGTCGATAGGCATTTCAGATATAGGTGTCGATAGGCATTTCAGATATAGGTGTCGATAGGCACTTCAGATATAGGTGTCGATAGGCATTTCAGATATAGGTGTCGATAGGCATTTCAGATATAGGTGTCGATAGGCATTTCAGATATAGGTGCCGTTAGGCATTTCAGATATAGTTGCCGATTGGCATTTTAAAAATAGGTGCCGATAGGCATTTCAGATATAGAAGCCGATAGGCATTTCAAATATAGGTGCCGATAGGCATTCCAGATATGGTTGCCGATAGGCATTTCAAATATAGGTGCTGATAGGCATTTCAGATGTAGTTTCCGATAGGCATTTCAAAAATAGGTGTCGAATGGCATTTCAGATATAGGTGTCGATAGGCATTTCAGATATAGGTGTCGATAGGCATTTCAGATATAGGTGTCGATAGGCATTTCAGATATAGGTGTCGATAGGCATTTCAGATATAGGTGTCGATAGGCATTTCAGATATAGGTGTCGATAGGCATTTCAGATATAGGTGTCGATAGGCATTTCAGATATAGGTGTCGATAGGCATTTCAGATATAGGTGCCGATAGGCATTGCAGATATAGTTGCCGATTGGCATTTTAAAAATAGGTGCCGATAGGCACTTCAGATATAGAAGCCGATAGGCATTTCAAATATAGGTGCCGATAGGCATTCCAGATATGGTTGCCGATAGGCATTTCAAAAATAGGAGCTGATTGGCATTTCAGATGTAGTTTCCGATAGGCATTTCAAAAATAGGTGTCGATAGGCATTTCAGATATAGGTGTCGATAGGCATTTCAGATATAGGTGTCGATAGGCATTTCAGATATAGGTGTCGATAGGCATTTCAGATATGGGTGTCGATAGGCATTTCAGATATAGGTGTCGATTGGAATTTCAGATATAAGTGTCGATAGGCATTTCAGATATAGGTGTCGATAGGCATTTCAGATATAGGTGTCGATGAGCATTTCAGATATAGTTGCCGATAGGCATTTCAGATATAGTTGTCGATTGGCATTTTAAAAATAGGTGCCGATAGGCACTTCAGATATAGAAGCCGATAAGCATTTCAAATATAGGTGCCGATAGGCATTCCAGATATGGTTGCCGATAGGCATTTCAAATATAGGTGCTGATAGGCATTTCAGATGTAGTTTCCGATAGGCATTTCAAAAATAGGTGTCGATAGGCATTTCAGATATAGGTGTCGATAGGCATTTCAGATATAGGTGTCGATAGGCATTTCAGATATAGGTGTCGATAGGCATTTCAGATATAGGTGTCGATAGGCATTTCAGATATAGGTGTCGATAGGCATTTCAGATATGGGTGTCGATAGGCATTTCAGATATAGGTGCCGATAGGCATTTCAGATATAGTTGCCGATTGGCATTTTAAAAATAGGTGCCGATAGGCATTTCAGATATAGAAGCCGATTGGCATTTTAAAAATAGGTGCCGATAGGCATTTCAGATATAGGTGTCGATAGGCATTTCAGATATAGGTGTCGATAGGCATTTCAGATATAGGTGTCGATAGGCATTTCAGATAATAGTGTCGATAGGCATTTCAGATATAGGTGTCGAAAGGCATTTCAGATATAGGTGTCGATAGGCATTTCAGATATAGGTGCCGATAGACATTTCAGATATAGTTGCCGATTGGCATTTTAAAAGTAGGTGCCGATAGGCATTTCAGATATAGAAGCCGATAGGCATTTCAAATATAGGTGCCGATAGGCATTCCAGATATGGTTGCCGATAGGCATTTCAAATATAGGTGCTGATAGGCATTTCAGATGTAGTCTCCGATAGGCATTTCAAAAATAGGTGTCGATAGGCATTTCAGATATAGGTGTCGATAGGCATTTCAGATATAGGTGTCGATAGGCATTTCAGATATAGGTGTCGATAGGCATTTCAGATATAGGTGTCGATAGGCATTTCAGATATAGGTGTCGATAGGCATTTCAGATATAGGTGTCGATAGGCATTTCAGATATAGGTGTCGATAGGCATTTCAGATATAGGTGCCGATAGGCATTTCAGATATAGTTGCCGATTGGCATTTTAAAAATAGGTGCCGATAGGCATTTCAGATATAGAAGCCGATAGGCATTTCAAATATAGGTGCCGATAGGCATTCCAGATATGGTTGCCGATAGGCATTTCAAATATAGGTGCTGATAGGCATTTCAGATGTAGTTTCCGATAGGCATTTCAAAAATAGGTGTCGATAAGCATTTCAGATATAGGTGTCGATAGGCATTTCAGATATAGGTGTCGATAGGCATTTCAGATATAGGTGTCGATAGGCATTTCAGATATATGTGTCGATAGGCATTTCAGATATAGGTGTCGATAGGCATTTCAGATATAGGTGTCGATAGGCATTTCAGATATAGGTGTCGATAGGCATTTCAGATATAGGTGTCGATAGGCATTTCAGATATTGGTGCCGATAGGCATTTCAGATATAGTTGCCGATTGGCATTTTAAAAATAGGTGCCGATAGGCATTTCAGATATAGAAGCCGATAGGCATTTCAAATATAGGTGCCGATAGGCATTCCAGATATGGTTGCCGATAGGCATTTCAAATATAGGTGCTGATAGGCATTTCAGATGTAGTTTCCGATAGGCATTTCAAAAATAGGTGTCGATAGGCATTTCAGATATAGGTGTCGATAGGCATTTCAGATACAGGTGTCGATAGGCATTTCAGATATAGGTGTCGATAGGCATTTCAGATATAGGTGTCGATAGGCATTTCAGATATAGGTGTCGATAGGCATTTCAGATATAGGTGTCGATAGGCATTTCAGATATAGGTGTCGATAGGCATTTCAGATATAGGTGTCGATAGGCATTTCAGATATAGGTGCCGATAGGCATTTCAGATATAGTTGCCGATTGGCACTTTAAAAATAGGTGCCGATAGGCATTTCAGATATAGAAGCCGATAGGCATTTCAAATATAGGTGCCGATAGGCATTCCAGATATGGTTGCCGATAGGCATTTCAAATATAGGTGCTGATAGGCATTTCAGATGTAGTCTCCGATAGGCATTTCAAAAATAGGTGTCGATAGGCATTTCAGATATAGGTGTCGATAGGCATTTCAGATATAGGTGTCGATAGGCATTTCAGATATAGGTGTCGATAGGCATTTCAGATATAGGTGTCGATAGGCATTTCAGATATAGGTGTCGATAGGCATTTCAGATATAGGTGTCGATAGGCATTTCAGATATAGGTGCCGATAGGCATTTCAGATATAGTTGCCGATTGGCATTTTAAAAATAGGTGCCGATAGGCATTTCAGATATAGAAGCCGATAGGCATTTCAAATATAGGTGCCGATAGGCATTCCAGATATGGTTGCCGATAGGCATTTCAAATATAGGTGCTGATAGGCATTTCAGATGTAGTTTCCGATAGGCATTTCAAAAATAGGTGTCGATAAGCATTTCAGATATAGGTGTCGATAGGCATTTCAGATATAGGTGTCGATAGGCATTTCAGATATAGGTGTCGATAGGCATTTCAGATATATGTGTCGATAGGCATTTCAGATATAGGTGTCGATAGGCATTTCAGATATAGGTGTCGATAGGCATTTCAGATATAGGTGTCGATAGGCATTTCAGATATAGGTGTCGATAGGCATTTCAGATATTGGTGCCGATAGGCATTTCAGATATAGTTGCCGATTGGCATTTTAAAAATAGGTGCCGATAGGCATTTCAGATATAGAAGCCGATAGGCATTTCAAATATAGGTGCCGATAGGCATTCCAGATATGGTTGCCGATAGGCATTTCAAATATAGGTGCTGATAGGCATTTCAGATGTAGTTTCCGATAGGCATTTCAAAAATAGGTGTCGAATGGCATTTCAGATATAGGTGTCGATAGGCATTTCAGATATAGGTGTCGATAGGCATTTCAGATATAGGTGTCGATAGGCATTTCAGATATAGGTGTCGATAGGCATTTCAGATATAGGTGTCGATAGGCATTTCAGATATAGGTGTCGATAGGCATTTCAGATATAGGTGTCGATAGGCATTTCAGATATAGGTGTCGATAGGCATTTCAGATATAGGTGCCGATAGGCATTGCAGATATAGTTGCCGATTGGCAATTTAAAAATAGGTGCCGATAGGCACTTCAGATATAGAAGCCGATAGGCATTTCAAATATAGGTGCCGATAGGCATTCCAGATATGGTTGCCGATAGGCATTTCAAAAATAGGTGCTGATAGGCATTTCAGATGTAGTTTCCGATAGGCATTTCAAAAATAGGTGTCGATAGGCATTTCAGATATAGGTGTCGATAGGCATTTCAGATATAGGTGTCGATAGGCATTTCAGATATAGGTGTCGATAGGCATTTCAGATATGGGTGTCGATAGGCATTTCAGATATAGGTGTCGATAGGAATTTCAGATATAAGTGTCGATAGGCATTTCAGATATAGGTGTCGATAGGCATTTCAGATATAGGTGTCGATGAGCATTTCAGATATAGGTGCCGATAGGCATTTCAGATATAGTTGTCGATTGGCATTTTAAAAATAGGTGCCGATAGGCACTTCAGATATAGAAGCCGATAGGCATTTCAAATATAGGTGCCGATAGGCATTCCAGATATGGTTGCCGATAGGCATTTCAAATATAGGTGCTGATAGGCATTTCAGATGTAGTTTCCGATAGGCATTTCAAAAATAGGTGTCGATAGGCATTTCAGATATAGGTGTCGATAGGCATTTCAGATATAGGTGTCGATAGGCATTTCAGATATAGGTGTCGATAGGCATTTCAGATATAGGTTTCGATAGGCATTTCAGATATAGGTGTCGATAGGCATTTCAGATATAGGTGTCGATAGGCATTTCAGATATAGGTGCCGATAGGCATTTCAGATATAGTTGCCGATTGGCATTTTAAAAATAGGTGCCGATAGGCATTTCAGATATAGAAGCCGATTGGCATTTTAAAAATAGGTGCCGATAGGCATTTCAGATATAGGTGTCGATAGGCATTTCAGATATAGGTGTCGATAGGCATTTCAGATATAGGTGTCGATAGGCATTTCAGATAATAGTGTCGATAGGCATTTCAGATATAGTTGCCGATTGGCATTTTAAAAATAGGTGCCGATAGGCATTTCAGATATAGAAGCCGATTGGCATTTCAAAAATAGGTGTCGATAAGCATTTCAGATATAGGTGTCGATAGGCATTTCAGATATAGGTGTCGATAGGCATTTCAGATATAGGTGTCGATAGGCATTTCAGATATATGTGTCGATAGGCATTTCAGATATAGGTGTCGATAGGCATTTCAGATATAGGTGTCGATAGGCATTTCAGATATAGGTGTCGATAGGCATTTCAGATATAGGTGTCGATAGGCATTTCAGATATTGGTGCCGATAGGCATTTCAGATATAGTTGCCGATTGGCATTTTAAAAATAGGTGCCGATAGGCATTTCAGATATAGAAGCCGATAGGCATTTCAAATATAGGTGCCGATAGGCATTCCAGATATGGTTGCCGATAGGCATTTCAAATATAGGTGCTGATAGGCATTTCAGATGTAGTTTCCGATAGGCATTTCAAAAATAGGTGTCGAATGGCATTTCAGATATAGGTGTCGATAGGCATTTCAGATATAGGTGTCGATAGGCATTTCAGATATAGGTGTCGATAGGCATTTCAGATATAGGTGTCGATAGGCATTTCAGATATAGGTGTCGATAGGCATTTCAGATATAGGTGTCGATAGGCATTTCAGATATAGGTGTCGATAGGCATTTCAGATATAGGTGTCGATAGGCATTTCAGATATAGGTGCCGATAGGCATTGCAGATATAGTTGCCGATTGGCATTTTAAAAATAGGTGCCGATAGGCACTTCAGATATAGAAGCCGATAGGCGTATCAAATATAGGTGCCGATAGGCATTCCAGATATGGTTGCCGATAGGCATTTCAAAAATAGGTGCTGATAGGCATTTCAGATGTAGTTTCCGATAGGCATTTCAAAAATAGGTGTCGATAGGCATTTCAGATATAGGTGTCGATAGGCATTTCAGATATAGGTGTCGATAGGCATTTCAGATATAGGTGTCGATAGGCATTTCAGATATGGGTGTCGATAGGCATTTCAGATATAGGTGTCGATAGGAATTTCAGATATAAGTGTCGATAGGCATTTCAGATATAGGTGTCGATAGGCATTTCAGATATAGGTGTCGATGAGCATTTCAGATATAGGTGCCGATAGGCATTTCAGATATAGTTGTCGATTGGCATTTTAAAAATAGGTGCCGATAGGCACTTCAGATATAGAAGCCGATAGGCATTTCAAATATAGGTGCCGATAGGCATTCCAGATATGGTTGCCGATAGGCATTTCAAATATAGGTGCTGATAGGCATTTCAGATGTAGTTTCCGATAGGCATTTCAAAAATAGGTGTCGATAGGCATTTCAGATATAGGTGTCGATAGGCATTTCAGATATAGGTGTCGATTGCATTTCAGATATAGGTGTCGATAGGCATTTCAGATATAGGTGTCGATAGGCATTTCAGATATAGGTGTCGATAGGCATTTCAGATATAGGTGTCGATAGGCATTTCAGATATAGGTGCCGATAGGCATTTCAGATATAGTTGCCGATTGGCATTTTAAAAATAGGTGCCGATAGGCATTTCAGATATAGAAGCCGATTGGCATTTTAAAAATAGGTGCCGATAGGCATTTCAGATATAGGTGTCGATAGGCATTTCAAAAATAGGTGTCGATAAGCATTTCAGATATAGGTGTCGATAGGCATTTCAGATATAGGTGTCGATAGGCATTTCAGATATAGGTGTCGATAGGCATTTCAGATATATGTGTCGATAGGCATTTCAGATATAGGTGTCGATAGGCATTTCAGATATAGGTGTCGATAGGCATTTCAGATATAGGTGTCGATAGGCATTTCAGATATAGGTGTCGATAGGCATTTCAGATATTGGTGCCGATAGGCATTTCAGATATAGTTGCCGATTGGCATTTTAAAAATAGGTGCCGATAGGCATTTCAGATATAGAAGCCGATAGGCATTTCAAATATAGGTGCCGATAGGCATTCCAGATATGGTTGCCGATAGGCATTTCAAATATAGGTGCTGATAGGCATTTCAGATGTAGTTTCCGATAGGCATTTCAAAAATAGGTGTCGATAGGCATTTCAGATATAGGTGTCGATAGGCATTTCAGATATAGGTGTCGATAGGCATTTCAGATATAGGTGTCGATAGGCATTTCAGATATAGGTGTCGATAGGCATTTCAGATATAGGTGTCGATAGGCATTTCAGATATAGGTGTCGATAGGCATTTCAGATATAGGTGCCGATAGGCATTTCAGATATAGTTGCCGATTGGCACTTTAAAATAGGTGCCGATATGCATTTCAGATATAGAAGCCGATAGGCATTTCAAATATAGGTGCCGATAGGCATTCCAGATATGGTTGCCGATAGGCATTTCAAATATAGGTGCTGATAGGCATTTCAGATGTAGTCTCCGATAGGCATTTCAAAAATAGGTGTCGATAGGCATTTCAGATATAGGTGTCGATAGGCATTTCAGATATAGGTGTCGATAGGCATTTCAGATATAGGTGTCGATAGGCATTTCAGATATAGGTGTCGATAGGCATTTCAGATATAGGTGTCGATAGGCATTTCAGATATAGGTGTCGATAGGCATTTCAGATATAGGTGTCGATAGGCATTTCAGATATAGGTGCCGATAGGCATTTCAGATATAGTTGCCGATTGGCATTTTAAAAATAGGTGCCGATAGGCATTTCAGATATAGAAGCCGATAGGCATTTCAAATATAGGTGCCGATAGGCATTCCAGATATGGTTGCCGATAGGCATTTCAAATATAGGTGCTGATAGGCATTTCAGATGTAGTTTCCGATAGGCATTTCAAAAATAGGTGTCGATAAGCATTTCAGATATAGGTGTCGATAAGCATTTCAGATATAGGTGTCGATAGGCATTTCAGATATAGGTGTCGATAGGCATTTCAGATATATGTGTCGATAGGCATTTCAGATATAGGTGTCGATAGGCATTTCAGATATAGGTGTCGATAGGCATTTCAGATATAGGTGTCGATAGGCATTTCAGAGATAGGTGTCGATAGGCATTTCAGATATTGGTGCCGATAGGCATTTCAGATATAGTTGCCGATTGGCATTTTAAAAATAGGTGCTGATAGGCATTTCAGATATAGAAGCCGATAGGCATTTCAAATATAGGTGCCGATAGGCATTCCAGATATGGTTGCCGATAGGCATTTCAAATATAGGTGCTGATAGGCATTTCAGATGTAGTTTCCGATAGGCATTTCAAAAATAGGTGTCGATAGGCATTTCAGATATAGGTGTCGATAGGCATTTCAGATATAGGTGTCGATAGGCATTTCAGATATAGGTGTCGATAGGCATTTCAGATATAGGTGTCGATAGGCATTTCAGATATAGGTGTCGATAGGCATTTCAGATATAGGTGTCGATAGGCATTTCAGATATAGGTGTCGATAGGCATTTCAGATATAGGTGTCGATAGGCATTTCAGATATAGGTGCCGATAGGCATTTCAGATATAGTTGCCGATTGGCACTTTAAAAATAGGTGCCGATAGGCATTTCAGATATAGAAGCCGATAGGCATTTCAAATATAGGTGCCGATAGGCATTCCAGATATGGTTGCCGATAGGCATTTCAAATATAGGTGCTGATAGGCATTTCAGATGTAGTTTCCGATAGGCATTTCAAAAATAGGTGTCGATAGGCATTTCAGATATAGGTGTCGATAGGCATTTCAGATATAGGTGTCGATAGGCATTTCAGATATAGGTGTCGATAGGCACTTCAGATATAGGTGTCGATAGGCATTTCAGATATAGGTGTCGATAGGCATTTCAGATATAGGTGTCGATAGGCATTTCAGATATAGGTGTCGATAGGCATTTCAGATATATGTGTCGATAGGCATTTCAGATATAGGTGTCGATAGGCATTTCAGATATAGGTGCCGATAGGCATTTCAGATATAGTTGCCGATTGGCATTTAAAAAATAAGTGCCGATAGGCATTTCAGATATAGAAGCCGATAGGCATTTCAAATATAGGTGCCGATAGGCATTCCAGATATGGTTGCCGATAGGCATTTCAAATATAGGTGCTGATAGGCATTTCAGATGTAGTTTCCGATAGGCATTTCAAAAATAGGTGTCGATAGGCATTTCAGATATAGGTGTCGATAGGCATTTCAGATATAGGTGTCGATAGGCATTTCAGATATAGGTGTCGATAGGCACTTCAGATATAGGTGTCGATAGGCATTTCAGATATAGGTGTCGATAGGCATTTCAGATATAGGTGTCGATAGGCATTTCAGATATAGGTGCCGTTAGGCATTTCAGATATAGTTGCCGATTGGCATTTTAAAAATAGGTGCCGATAGGCATTTCAGATATAGAAGCCGATAGGCATTTCAAATATAGGTGCCGATAGGCATTCCAGATATGGTTGCCGATAGGCATTTCAAATATAGGTGCTGATAGGCATTTCAGATGTAGTTTCCGATAGGCATTTCAAAAATAGGTGTCGAATGGCATTTCAGATATAGGTGTCGATAGGCATTTCAGATATAGGTGTCGATAGGCATTTCAGATATAGGTGTCGATAGGCATTTCAGATATAGGTGTCGATAGGCATTTCAGATATAGGTGTCAATAGGAATTTCAGATATAAGTGTCGATAGGCATTTCAGATATAGGTGTCGATAGGCATTTCAGATATAGGTGTCGATGAGCATTTCAGATATAGGTGCCGATAGGCATTTCAGATATAGTTGTCGATTGGCATTTTAAAAATAGGTGCCGATAGGCACTTCAGATATAGAAGCGGATAGGCATTTCAAATATAGGTGCCGATAGGCATTCCAGATATGGTTGCCGATAGGCATTTCAAATATAGGTGCTGATAGGCATTTCAGATGTAGTTTCCGATAGGCATTTCAAAAATAGGTGTCGATAGGCATTTCAGATATAGGTGTCGATAGGCATTTCAGATATAAGTGTCGATAGGCATTTCAGATATAGGTGTCGATAGGCATTTCAGATATAGGTGTCGATAGGCATTTCAGATATAGGTGTCGATAGGCATTTCAGATATAGGTGACGATAGGCATTTCAGATATAGGTGTCGATAGGCATTTCAGATATAGGTGCCGATAGGCATTTCAGATATAGTTGCCGATTGGCATTTTAAAAATAGGTGCCGATAGGCATTTCAGATATAGAAGCCAATAGGCATTTCAAATATAGGTGCCGATAGGCATTCCAGATATGGTTGCCGATAGGCATTTCAAATATAGGTGCTGATAGGCATTTCAGATGTAGTTTCCGATAGGCATTTCAAAAATAGGTGTCGATAGGCATTTCAGATATAGGTGTCGATAGGCATTTCAGATATAGGTGTCGATAGGCATTTAAGATATAGGTGTCGATAGGCATTTCAGATATAGGTGTCGATAGGCATTTCAGATATAGGTGTCGATAGGCATTTCAGATATAGGTGTCGATAGGCATTTCAGATATAGGTGTCGATAGGCATTTCAGATATAGGTGTCGATAGGCATTTCAGATATAGGTGTCGATAGGCATTTCAGATATAGGTGTCAATAGGCATTTCAGATATAGGTGTCGATAGGCCTTTCAGATATAGGTGTCGATAGGCATTTCAGATATAGGTGTCGATAGGCAATTTAGATATAGGTGCCGATAGGCATTTCAGATATAGTTGCCGATTGGCATTTTAAAAATAGGTGCCGATTGGCATTTAAAAATAGGTGCCGATAGGCATTTCAGATATAGAAGCCGATAGGCATTTCAAATATAGGTGCCGATAGGCATTCCAGATATGGTTGCCGATAGGCATTTCAAATAAAGGTGCTGATAGGCATTTCAGATGTAGTTTCCGGTAGGCATTTCAAAAATAGGTGTCGATAGGCATTTCAGATATAGGTGTCGATAGGCATTTCAGATATAGGTGTCGATAGGCATTTCAGATATAGGTGTCGATAGGCATTTCAGATATAGGTGTCGATAGGCATTTCAGATATAGGTGCCGATAGGCATTTCAGATATAGGTGTCGATAGGCATTTCAGATATAGGTGTCGATAGGCATTTCAGATATAGGTGCCGATAGGCATTTCAGATATAGTTGCCGATTGGCATTTTAAAAATAGGTGCCGATAGGCATTTCAGATATAGAAGCCGATAGGCATTTCAAATATAGGTGCCGATAGGCATTCCAGATATGGTTGCCGATAGGCATTTCAAATATAGGTGCTGATAGGCTTTTCAGATGTAGTTTCCGATAGGCATTTCAAAAATAGGTGTCGATAGGCATTTCAGATATAGGTGTCGATAGGCATTTCAGATATAGGTGGCGATAGGCATTTCAGATATAGGTGTCGATAGGCATTTCAGATATAGGTGTCGATAGGCATTTCAGATATAGTTGCCGATAGGCATTTCAGATATAGGTGTCGATAGGCATTTCAGATATAGGTGTCGATAGGCATTTGAGATATAGGTGCCGATTGGCATTTTAGATATAGTTGCCGATTGGCATTTTAAAAATAGGTGCCGATAGGCATTTCAGATATAGAAGCCGATAGGCATTTCAAATATAGGTGCCGATAGGCATTCCAGATATGGTTGCTGATAGGCATTTCAAATATAGGTGCTGATAGGCATTTCAGATGTAGTTTCCGATAGGCATTTCAAAAATAGGTGTCGATAGGCATTTCAGATATAGGTGTCGATAGGCATTTCAGATATAGGTGTCGATAGGCATTTCAGATATAGGTTTTGATAGGCATTTCAGATAAAGGTGTCGATAGGCATTTCAGATATAGGTGTCGATAGGCATTTCAGATATAGGTGTCGATAGGCATTTCAGATATAGGTGCTGATAGGCATTTAAGATATAGTTGCCGATTGGCATTTTAAAAATAGGTGCCGATAGGCATTTCAGATATAGAAGCCGATAGGCATTTCAAATATAGGTGCCGATAGGCATTCCAGATATGGTTGCCGATAGGCATTTCAAATATAGGTGCTGATAGGCATTTCAGATGTAGTTTCCGATAGGCATTTCAAAAATAGGTGTCGATAGGCATTTCAGATATAGGTGTCGATAGGCATTTCAGATATAGGTGTCGATAGGCATTTCAGATATAGGTGTCGATAGGCATTTCAGATATATGTGTCGATAGGCATTTCAGATATAGGTGTCGATAGGCATTTCAGATATAGGTGTCGATAGGCATTTCAGATATAGGTGTCGATAGGCATTTCAGATATAGGTGTCGATAGGCATTTCAGATATTGGTGCCGATAGGCATTTCAGATATAGTTGCCGATTGGCATTTTAAAAATAGGTGCCGATAGGCATTTCAGATATAGAAGCCGATAGGCATTTCAAATATAGGTGCCGATAGGCATTCCAGATATGGTTGCCGATAGGCATTTCAAATATAGGTGCTGATAGGCATTTCAGATG
The DNA here is from genome assembly GCA_034508555.1 of Venustoraphidia nigricollis. NCBI lineage: Eukaryota > Metazoa > Arthropoda > Insecta > Raphidioptera > Raphidiidae > Venustoraphidia > Venustoraphidia nigricollis. The sequence goes on along the minus strand of JAVRKA010000789.1, from coordinate 30,531 downwards.
TAGTTTCCGATAGGCATTTCAAAAATAGGTGTCGATAGGCATTTCAGATATAGGTGTCGATAGGCATTTCAGATATAGGTGTCGATAGGCACTTCAGATATAGGTGTCGATAGGCATTTCAGATATAGGTGTCGATAGGCATTTCAGATATAGGTGTCGATAGGCATTTCAGATATAGGTGTCGATAGGCATTTCAGATATTGGTGCCGATAGGCATTTCAGATATAGTTGCCGATTGGCATTTTAAAAATAGGTGCCGATAGGCATTTCAGATATAGAAGCCGATAGGCATTTCAAATATAGGTGCCGATAGGCATTCCAGATATGGTTGCCGATAGGCATTTCAAATATAGGTGCTGATAGGCATTTTAGATGTAGTTTCCGATAGGCATTTCAAAAATAGGTGTCGATAGGCATTTCAGATATAGGTGTCGATAGGCATTTCAGATATAGGTGTCGATAGGCATTTCAGATATAGGTGTCGATAGGCATTTCAGATATAGGTGTCGATTGGCATTTAAGATATAGTTGCCGATAGGCATTTCAGATATAGGTGTCGATAGGCATTTCAGATATAGGTGTCGATAGGCATTTGAGATATAGGTGCCGATAGGCATTTCAGATATAGTTGCCGATTGGCATTTTAAAAATAGGTGCCGATAGGCATTTCAGATATAGAAGCCGATAGGCATTTCAAATATAGGTGCCGATAGGCATTCCAGATATGGTTGCCGATAGGCATTTCAAATATAGGTGTCGATAGGCATTTCAGATATAGGTGTCGATAGGCATTTCAGATATAAGTGTCGATAGGCATTTCAGATATAGGTGTCGATAGGCATTTCAGATATAGGTGTCGATAGGCATTTCAGATATAGGTGTCGATAGGCATTTCAGATATAGGTGTCGATAGGCATTTCAGATATAGGTGTCGATAGGCATTTCAGATATAGGTGCCGATAGGCATTTTAAAAATAGGTGCCGATAGGCATTTCAGATATAGAAGCCGATAGGCATTTTAAATATAGGTGCCGATAGGCATTCCAGATATGGTTGCCGATAGGCATTTCAAATATAGGTGCTGATAGGCATTTCAGATGTAGTTTCCGATAGGCATTTCAAAAATAGGTGTCGATAGGCATTTCAGATATAGGTGTCGATAGGCATTTCAGATATTATAAGTGTCGATAGGCATTTCAGATATAGGTGTCGATAGGCATTTCAGATATAGGTGCCGATAGGCATTTAGGTTATAGTTGCCGATTGGCATTTTAAAAATAGGTGCCGATAGGCATTTCAGATATAGAAGCCGATAGGCATTTCAAATATAGGTGCCGATAGGCATTCCAGATATGGTTGCCGATAGGCATTTCAAATATAGGTGCTGATAGGCATTTCAGATGTAGTTTCCGATAGGCATTTCAAAAATAGGTGTCGATAGGCATTTCAGATATAGGTGTCGATAGGCGTTTCAGATATAGGTGTCGATAGGCATTTCAGATATAGGTGTCGATAGGCATTTCAGATATAGGTGTCGATAGGCATTTCAGATATAGGTGTCGATAGGCATTTCAGATATAGGTGTCGATAGGCATTTCAGATATATGTGCCGATAGGCATTTCAGATATAGTTGCCGATTGGCATTTTAAAAATAGGTGCCGATAGGCATTTCAGATATAGAAGCCGATTGGCATTTTAAAAATAGGTGCCGATAGGCATTTCAGATATAGGTGTCGATAGGCATTTCAGATATAGGTGTCGATAGGCATTTCAGATATAGGTGTCGATAGGCATTTCAGATAATAGTGTCGATAGGCATTTCAGATATAGGTGTCGAAAGGCATTTCAGATATAGGTGTCGATAGGCATTTCAGATATAGGTGCCGATAGACATTTCAGATATAGTTGCCGATTGGCATTTTAAAAATAGGTGCCGATAGGCATTTCAGATATAGAAGCCGATAGGCATTTCAAATATAGGTGCCGATAGGCATTCCAGATATGGTTGCCGATAGGCATTTCAAATATAGGTGCTGATAGGCATTTCAGATGTAGTCTCCGATAGGCATTTCAAAAATAGGTGTCGATAGGCATTTCAGATATAGGTGTCGATAGGCATTTCAGATATAGGTGTCGATAGGCATTTCAGATATAGGTGTCGATAGGCATTTCAGATATAGGTGTCGATAGGCATTTCAGATATAGGTGTCGATAGGCATTTCAGATATAGGTGTCGATAGGCATTTCAGATATAGGTGTCGATAGGCATTTCAGATATAGGTGCCGATAGGCATTTCAGATATAGTTGCCGATTGGCATTTTAAAAATAGGTGCCGATAGGCATTTCAGATATAGAAGCCGATAGGCATTTCAAATATAGGTGCCGATAGGCATTCCAGATATGGTTGCCGATAGGCATTTCAAATATAGGTGCTGATAGGCATTTCAGATGTAGTTTCCGATAGGCATTTCAAAAATAGGTGTCGATAAGCATTTCAGATATAGGTGTCGATAGGCATTTCAGATATAGGTGTCGATAGGCATTTCAGATATAGGTGTCGATAGGGATTTCAGATATATGTGTCGATAGGCATTTCAGATATAGGTGTCGATAGGCATTTCAGATATAGGTGTCGATAGGCATTTCAGATATAGGTGTCGATAGGCATTTCAGATATAGGTGTCGATAGGCATTTCAGATATTGGTGCCGATAGGCATTTCAGATATAGTTGCCGATTGGCATTTTAAAAATAGGTGCCGATAGGCATTTCAGATATAGAAGCCGATAGGCATTTCAAATATAGGTGCCGATAGGCATTCCAGATATGGTTGCCGATAGGCATTTCAAATATAGGTGCTGATAGGCATTTCAGATGTAGTTTCCGATAGGCATTTCAAAAATAGGTGTCGATAGGCATTTCAGATATAGGTGTCGATAGGCATTTCAGATATAGGTGTCGATAGGCATTTCAGATATAGGTGTCGATAGGCATTTCAGATATAGGTGTCGATAGGCATTTCAGATATAGGTGTCGATAGGCATTTCAGATATAGGTGTCGATAGGCATTTCAGATATAGGTGTCGATAGGCATTTCAGATATAGGTGTCGATAGGCATTTCAGATATAGGTGCCGATAGGCATTTCAGATATAGTTGCCGATTGGCACTTTAAAAATAGGTGCCGATAGGCATTTCAGATATAGAAGCCGATAGGCATTTCAAATATAGGTGCCGATAGGCATTCCAGATATGGTTGCCGATAGGCATTTCAAATATAGGTGCTGATAGGCATTTCAGATGTAGTTTCCGATAGGCATTTCAAAAATAGGTGTCGATAGGCATTTCAGATATAGGTGTCGATAGGCATTTCAGATATAGGTGTCGATAGGCATTTCAGATATAGGTGTCGATAGGCACTTCAGATATAGGTGTCGATAGGCATTTCAGATATAGGTGTCGATAGGCATTTCAGATATAGGTGTCGATAGGCATTACAGATATAGGTGTCGATAGGCATTTCAGATATATGTGTCGATAGGCATTTCAGATATAGGTGTCGATAGGCATTTCAGATATAGGTGCCGATAGGCATTTCAGATATAGTTGCCGATTGGCATTTAAAAAATAAGTGCCGATAGGCATTTCAGATATAGAAGCCGATAGGCATTTCAAATATAGGTGCCGATAGGCATTCCAGATATGGTTGCCGATAGGCATTTCAAATATAGGTGCTGATAGGCATTTCAGATGTAGTTTCCGATAGGCATTTCAAAAATAGGTGTCGATAGGCATTTCAGATATAGGTGTCGATAGGCATTTCAGATATAGGTGTCGATAGGCATTTCAGATATAGGTGTCGATAGGCACTTCAGATATAGGTGTCGATAGGCATTTCAGATATAGGTGTCGATAGGCATTTCAGATATAGGTGTCGATAGGCATTTCAGATATAGGTGCCGTTAGGCATTTCAGATATAGTTGCCGATTGGCATTTTAAAAATAGGTGCCGATAGGCATTTCAGATATAGAAGCCGATAGGCATTTCAAATATAGGTGCCGATAGGCATTCCAGATATGGTTGCCGATAGGCATTTCAAATATAGGTGCTGATAGGCATTTCAGATGTAGTTTCCGATAGGCATTTCAAAAATAGGTGTCGAATGGCATTTCAGATATAGGTGTCGATAGGCATTTCAGATATAGGTGTCGATAGGCATTTCAGATATAGGTGTCGATAGGCATTTCAGATATAGGTGTCGATAGGCATTTCAGATATAGGTGTCGATAGGCATTTCAGATATAGGTGTCGATAGGCATTTCAGATATAGGTGTCGATAGGCATTTCAGATATAGGTGCCGATAGGCATTGCAGATATAGTTGCCGATTTGCATTTTAAAAATAGGTGCCGATAGGCACTTCAGATATAGAAGCCGATAGGCATTTCAAATATAGGTGCCGATAGGCATTCCAGATATGGTTGCCGATAGGCATTTCAAAAATAGGTGCTGATTGGCATTTCAGATGTAGTTTCCGATAGGCATTTCAAAAATAGGTGTCGATAGGCATTTCAGATATAGGTGTCGATAGGCATTTCAGATATAGGTGTCGATAGGCATTTCAGATATAGGTGTCGATAGGCATTTCAGATATGGGTGTCGATAGGCATTTCAGATATAGGTGTCGATAGGAATTTCAGATATAAGTGTCGATAGGCATTTCAGATATAGGTGTCGATAGGCATTTCAGATATAGGTGTCGATGAGCATTTCAGATATAGGTGCCGATATGCATTTCAGATATAGTTGTCGATTGGCATTTTAAAAATAGGTGCCGATAGGCACTTCAGATATAGAAGCCGATAAGCATTTCAAATATAGGTGCCGATAGGCATTCCAGATATGGTTGCCGATAGGCATTTCAAATATAGGTGCTGATAGGCATTTCAGATGTAGTTTCCGATAGGCATTTCAAAAATAGGTGTCGATAGGCATTTCAGATATAGGTGTAGATAGGCATTTCAGATATAGGTGTCGATAGGCATTTCAGATATAGGTGTCGATAGGCATTTCAGATATAGGTGTCGATAGGCATTTCAGATATAGGTGTCGATAGGCATTTCAGATATGGGTGTCGATAGGCATTTCAGATATAGTTGCCGATTGGCATTTTAAAAATAGGTGCCGATAGGCATTTCAGATATAGAAGCCGATTGGCATTTTAAAAATAGGTGCCGATAGGCATTTCAGATATAGGTGTCGATAGGCATTTCAGATATAGGTGTCGATAGGCATTTCAGATATAGGTGTCGATAGGCATTTCAGATAATAGTGTCGATAGGCATTTCAGATATAGGTGTCGAAAGGCATTTCAGATATAGGTGTCGATAGGCATTTCAGATATAGGTGCCGATAGACATTTCAGATATAGTTGCCGATTGGCATTTTAAAAGTAGGTGCCGATAGGCATTTCAGATATAGAAGCCGATAGGCATTTCAAATATAGGTGCCGATAGGCATTCCAGATATGGTTGCCGATAGGCATTTCAAATATAGGTGCTGATAGGCATTTCAGATGTAGTCTCCGATAGGCATTTCAAAAATAGGTGTCGATAGGCATTTCAGATATAGGTGTCGATAGGCATTTCAGATATAGGTGTCGATAGGCATTTCAGATATAGGTGTCGATAGGCATTTCAGATATAGGTGTCGATAGGCATTTCAGATATAGGTGTCGATAGGCATTTCAGATATAGGTGTCGATAGGCATTTCAGATATAGGTGTCGATAGGCATTTCAGATATAGGTGCCGATAGGCATTTCAGATATAGTTGCCGATTGGCATTTTAAAAATAGGTGCCGATAGGCATTTCAGATATAGAAGCCGATAGGCATTTCAAATATAGGTGCCGATAGGCATTCCAGATATGGTTGCCGATAGGCATTTCAAATATAGGTGCTGATAGGCATTTCAGATGTAGTTTCCGATAGGCATTTCAAAAATAGGTGTCGATAAGCATTTCAGATATAGGTGTCGATAGGCATTTCAGATATAGGTGTCGATAGGCATTTCAGATATAGGTGTCGATAGGCATTTCAGATATATGTGTCGATAGGCATTTCAGATATAGGTGTCGATAGGCATTTCAGATATAGGTGTCGATAGGCATTTTAGATATAGGTGTCGATAGGCATTTCAGATATAGGTGTCGATAGGCATTTCAGATATTGGTGCCGATAGGCATTTCAGATATAGTTGCCGATTGGCATTTTAAAAATAGGTGCCGATAGGCATTTCAGATATAGAAGCCGATAGGCATTTCAAATATAGGTGCCGATAGGCATTCCAGATATGGTTGCCGATAGGCATTTCAAATATAGGTGCTGATAGGCATTTCAGATGTAGTTTCCGATAGGCATTTCAAAAATAGGTGTCGATAGGCATTTCAGATATAGGTGTCGATAGGCATTTCAGATATAGGTGTCGATAGGCATTTCAGATATAGGTGTCGATAGGCATTTCAGATATAGGTGTCGATAGGCATTTCAGATATAGGTGTCGATAGGCATTTCAGATATAGGTGTCGATAGGCATTTCAGATATAGGTGTCGATAGGCATTTCAGATATAGGTGTCGATAGGCATTTCAGATATAGGTGCCGATAGGCATTTCAGATATAGTTGCCGATTGGCACTTTAAAAATAGGTGCCGATAGGCATTTCAGATATAGAAGCCGATAGGCATTTCAAATATAGGTGCCGATAGGCATTCCAGATATGGTTGCCGATAGGCATTTCAAATATAGGTGCTGATAGGCATTTCAGATGTAGTCTCCGATAGGCATTTCAAAAATAGGTGTCGATAGGCATTTCAGATATAGGTGTCGATAGGCATTTCAGATATAGGTGTCGATAGGCATTTCAGATATAGGTGTCGATAGGCATTTCAGATATAGGTGTCGATAGGCATTTCAGATATAGGTGTCGATAGGCATTTCAGATATAGGTGTCGATAGGCATTTCAGATATAGGTGTCGATAGGCATTTCAGATATAGGTGCCGATAGGCATTTCAGATATAGTTGCCGATTGGCATTTTAAAAATAGGTGCCGATAGGCATTTCAGATATAGAAGCCGATAGGCATTTCAAATATAGGTGCCGATAGGCATTCCAGATATGGTTGCCGATAGGCATTTCAAATATAGGTGCTGATAGGCATTTAAGATGTAGTTTCCGATAGGCATTTCAAAAATAGGTGTCGATAGGCATTTCAGATATAGGTGTCGATAGGCATTTCAGATATAGGTGTCGATAGGCATTTCAGATATAGGTGTCGATAGGCATTTCAGATATATGTGTCGATAGGCATTTCAGATATAGGTGTCGATAGGCATTTCAGATATAGGTGTCGATAGGCATTTCAGATATAGGTGTCGATAGGCATTTCAGATATAGGTGTCGATAGGCATTTCAGATATTGGTGCCGATAGGCATTTCAGATATAGTTGCCGATTGGCATTTTAAAAATAGGTGCCGATAGGCATTTCAGATATAGAAGCCGATAGGCATTTCAAATATAGGTGCCGATAGGCATTCCAGATATGGTTGCCGATAGGCATTTCAAATATAGGTGCTGATAGGCATTTCAGATGTAGTTTCCGATAGGCATTTCAAAAATAGGTGTCGAATGGCATTTCAGATATAGGTGTCGATAGGCATTTCAGATATAGGTGTCGATAGGCATTTCAGATATAGGTGTCGATAGGCATTTCAGATATAGGTGTCGATAGGCATTTCAGATATAGGTGTCGATAGGCATTTCAGATATAGGTGTCGATAGGCATTTCAGATATAGGTGTCGATAGGCATTTCAGATATAGGTGTCGATAGGCATTTCAGATATAGGTGCCGATAGGCATTGCAGATATAGTTGCCGATTGGCATTTTAAAAATAGGTGCCGATAGGCACTTCAGATATAGAAGCCGATAGGCATTTCAAATATAGGTGCCGATAGGCATTCCAGATATGGTTGCCGATAGGCATTTCAAAAATAGGTGCTGATAGGCATTTCAGATGTAGTTTCCGATAGGCATTTCAAAAATAGGTGTCGATAGGCATTTCAGATATAGGTGTCGATAGGCATTTCAGATATAGGTGTCGATAGGCATTTCAGATATAGGTGTCGATAGGCATTTCAGATATGGGTGTCGATAGGCATTTCAGATATAGGTGTCGATAGGAATTTCAGATATAAGTGTCGATAGGCATTTCAGATATAGGTGTCGATAGGCATTTCAGATATAGGTGTCGATGAGCATTTCAGATATAGGTGCCGATAGGCATTTCAGATATAGTTGTCGATTGGCATTTTAAAAATAGGTGCCGATAGGCACTTCAGATATAGAAGCCGAGAGGCATTTCAAATATAGGTGCCGATAGGCATTCCAGATATGGTTGCCGATAGGCATTTCAAATATAGGTGCTGATAGGCATTTCAGATGTAGTTTCCGATAGGCATTTCAAAAATAGGTGTCGATAGGCATTTCAGATATAGGTGTCGATAGGCATTTCAGATATAGGTGTCGATAGGCATTTCAGATATAGGTGTCGATAGGCATTTCAGATATAGGTGTCGATAGGCATTTCAGATATAGGTGTCGATAGGCATTTCAGATATAGGTGTCGATAGGCATTTCAGACATAGGTGCCGATAGGCATTTCAGATATAGTTGCCGATTGGCATTTTAAAAATAGGTGCCGATAGGCATTTCAGATATAGAAGCCGATTGGCATTAAAAAATAGGTGCCGATAGGCATTTCAGATATAGGTGTCGATAGGCATTTCAGATATAGGTGTCGATAGGCATTTCAGATATAGGTGTCGATAGGCATTTCAGATAATAGTGTCGATAGGCATTTCAGATATAGGTGTCGAAAGGCATTTCAGATATAGGTGTCGATAGGCATTTCAGATATAGGTGCCGATACACATTTCAGATATAGTTGCCGATTGGCATTTTAAAAATAGGTGCCGATAGGCATTTCAGATATAGAAGCCGATAGGCATTTCAAATATAGGTGCCGATAGGCATTCCAGATATGGTTGCCGATAGGCATTTCAAATATAGGTGCTGATAGGCATTTCAGATGTAGTTTCCGATAGGCATTTCAAAAATAGGTGTCGATAAGCATTTCAGATATAGGTGTCGATAGGCATTTCAGATATAGGTGTCGATAGGCATTTCAGATATAGGTGTCGATAGGCATTTCAGATATATGTGTCGATAGGCATTTCAGATATAGGTGTCGATAGGCATTTCAGATATAGGTGTCGATAGGCATTTCAGATATAGGTGTCGATAGGCATTTCAGATATAGGTGTCGATAGGCATTTCAGATATAGGTGCCGATAGGCATTTCAGATATAGTTGCCGATTGGCATTTTAAAAATAGGTGCCGATAGGCATTTCAGATATAGAAGCCGATAGGCATTTCAAATATAGGTGCCGATAGGCATTCCAGATATGGTTGCCGATAGGCATTTCAAATATAGGTGCTGATAGGCATTTCAGATGTAGTTTCCGATAGGCATTTCAAAAATAGGTGTCGATAAGCATTTCAGATATAGGTGTCGATAGGCATTTCAGATATAGGTGTCGATAGGCATTTCAGATATAGGTGTCGATAGGCATTTCAGATATATGTGTCGATAGGCATTTCAGATATAGGTGTCGATAGGCATTTCAGATATAGGTGTCGATAGGCATTTCAGATATAGGTGTCGATAGGCATTTCAGATATAGGTGTCGATAGGAATTTCAGATATTGGTGCCGATAGGCATTTCAGATATAGTTGCCGATTGGCATTTTAAAAATAGGTGCCGATAGGCATTTCAGATATAGAAGCCGATAGGCATTTCAAATATAGGTGCCGATAGGCATTCCAGATATGGTTGCCGATAGGCATTTCAAATATAGGTGCTGATAGGCATTTCAGATGTAGTTTCCGATAGGCATTTCAAAAATAGGTGTCGATAGGCATTTCAGATATAGGTGTCGATAGGCATTTCAGATATAGGTGTCGATAGGCATTTCAGATATAGGTGTCGATAGGCATTTCAGATATAGGTGTCGATAGGCATTTCAGATATAGGTGTCGATAGGCATTTCAGATATAGGTGTCGATAGGCATTTCAGATATAGGTGTCGATAGGCATTTCAGATATAGGTGTCGATAGGCATTTCAGATATAGGTGCCGATAGGCATTTCAGATATAGTTGCCGATTGGCACTTTAAAAATAGGTGCCGATAGGCATTTCAGATATAGAAGCCGATAGGCATTTCAAATATAGGTGCCGATAGGCATTCCAGATATGGTTGCCGATAGGCATTTCAAATATAGGTGCTGATAGGCATTTCAGATGTAGTTTCCGATAGGCATTTCAAAAATAGGTGTCGATAGGCATTTCAGATATAGGTGTCGATAGGCATTTCAGATATAGGTGTCGATAGGCATTTCAGATATAGGTGTCGATAGGCACTTCAGATATAGGTGTCGATAGGCATTTCAGATATAGGTGTCGATAGGCATTTCAGATATAGGTGTCGATAGGCATTTCAGATATAGGTGTCGATAGACATTTCAGATATATGTGTCGATAGGCATTTCAGATATAGGTGTCGATAGGCATTTCAGATATAGGTGCCGATAGGCATTTCAGATATAGTTGCCGATTGGCATTTAAAAAATAAGTGCCGATAGGCATTTCAGATATAGAAGCCGATAGGCATTTCAAATATAGGTGCCGATAGGCATTCCAGATATGGTTGCCGATAGGCATTTCAAATATAGGTGCTGATAGGCATTTCAGATGTAGTTTCCGATAGGCATTTCAAAAATAGGTGTCGATAGGCATTTCAGATATAGGTGTCGATAGGCATTTCAGATATAGGTGTCGATAGGCATTTCAGATATAGGTGTCGATAGGCACTTCAGATATAGGTGTCGATAGGCATTTCAGATATAGGTGTCGATAGGCATTTCAGATATAGGTGTCGATAGGCATTTCAGATATAGGTGCCGTTAGGCATTTCAGATATAGTTGCCGATTGGCATTTTAAAAATAGGGGCCGATAGGCATTTCAGATATAGAAGCCGATAGGCATTTCAAATATAGGTGCCGATAGGCATTCCAGATATGGTTGCCGATAGGCATTTCAAATATAGGTGCTGATAGGCATTTCAGATGTAGTTTCCGATAGGCATTTCAAAAATAGGTGTCGAATGGCATTTCAGATATAGGTGTCGATAGGCATTTCAGATATAGGTGTCGATAGGCATTTCAGATATAGGTGTCGATAGGCATTTCAGATATAGGTGTCGATAGGCATTTCAGATATAGGTGTCGATAGGCATTTCAGATATAGGTGCCGTTAGGCATTTCAGATATAGTTGCCGATTGGCATTTTAAAAATAGGGGCCGATAGGCATTTCAGATATAGAAGCCGATAGGCATTTCAAATATAGGTGCCGATAGGCATTCCAGATATGGTTGCCGATAGGCATTTCAAATATAGGTGCTGATAGGCATTTCAGATGTAGTTTCCGATAGGCATTTCAAAAATAGGTGTCGAATGGCATTTCAGATATAGGTGTCGATAGGCATTTCAGATAGAGGTGTCGATAGGCATTTCAGATATAGGTGTCGATAGGCATTTCAGATATAGGTGCCGATAGGCATTGCAGATATAGTTGCCGATTGGCATTTTAAAAATAGGTGCCGATAGGCACTTCAGATATAGAAGCCGATAGGCATTTCAAATATAGGTGCCGATAGGCATTCCAGATATGGTTGCCGATAGGCATTTCAAAAATAGGTGCTGATAGGCATTTCAGATGTAGTTTCCGATAGGCATTTCAAAAATAGGTGTCGATAGGCATTTCAGATATAGGTGTCGATAGGCATTTCAGATATAGGTGTCGATAGGCATTTCAGATATAGGTGTCGATAGGCATTTCAGATATGGGTGTCGATAGGCATTTCAGATATAGGTGTCGATAGGAATTTCAGATATAAGTGTCGATAGGCATTTCAGATATAGGTGTCGATAGGCATTTCAGATATAGGTGTCGATGAGCATTTCAGATATAGGTGCCGATAGGCATTTCAGATATAGTTGTCGATTGGCATTTTAAAAATAGGTGCCGATAGGCACTTCAGATATAGAAGCGGATAGGCATTTCAAATATAGGTGCCGATAGGCATTCCAGATATGGTTGCCGATAGGCATTTCAAATATAGGTGCTGATAGGCATTTCAGATGTAGTTTCCGATAGGCATTTCAAAAATAGGTGTCGATAGGCATTTCAGATATAGGTGTCGATAGGCATTTCAGATATAAGTGTCGATAGGCATTTCAGATATAGGTGTCGATAGGCATTTCAGATATAGGTGTCGATAGGCATTTCAGATATAGGTGTCGATAGGCATTTCAGATATAGGTGACGATAGGCATTTCAGATATAGGTGTCGATAGGCATTTCAGATATAGGTGCCGATAGGCATTTCAGATATAGTTGCCGATTGGCATTTTAAAAATAGGTGCCGATAGGCATTTCAGATATAGAAGCCAATAGGCATTTCAAATATAGGTGCCGATAGGCATTCCAGATATGGTTGCCGATAGGCATTTCAAATATAGGTGCTGATAGGCATTTCAGATGTAGTTTCCGATAGGCATTTCAAAAATAGGTGTCGATAGGCATTTCAGATATAGGTGTCGATAGGCATTTCAGATATAGGTGTCGATAGGCATTTCAGATATAGGTGTCGTTAGGCATTTCAGATATAGGTGTCGATAGGCATTTCAGATATAGGTGTCGATAGGCATTTCAGATATAGGTGTCGATAGGCATTTCAGATATAGGTGTCGATAGGCATTTCAGATATAGGTGTCGATAGGCATTTCAGATATAGGTGTCGATAGGCATTTCAGATATAGGTGTCAATAGGCATTTCAGATATAGGTGTCGATAGGCCTTTCAGATATAGGTGTCGATAGGCATTTCAGATATAGGTGTCGATAGGCAATTTAGATATAGGTGCCGATAGGCATTTCAGATATAGTTGCCGATTGGCATTTTAAAAATAGGTGCCGATTGGCATTTAAAAATAGGTGCCGATAGGCATTTCAGATATAGAAGCCGATAGGCATTTCAAATATAGGTGCCGATAGGCATTCCAGATATGGTTGCCGATAGGCATTTCAAATAAAGGTGCTGATAGGCATTTCAGATGTAGTTTCCGATAGGCATTTCAAAAATAGGTGTCGATAGGCATTTCAGATATAGGTGTCGATAGGCATTTCAGATATAGGTGTCGATAGGCATTTCAGATATAGGTGTCGATAGGCATTTCAGATATAGGTGTCGATAGGCATTTCAGATATAGGTGCCGATAGGCATTTCAGATATAGGTGTCGATAGGCATTTCAGATATAGGTGTCGATAGGCATTTCAGATATAGGTGCCGATAGGCATTTTAGATATAGTTGCCGATTGGCATTTTAAAAATAGGTGCCGATAGGCATTTCAGATATAGAAGCCGATAGGCATTTCAAATAAAGGTGCCGATAGGCATTCCAGATATGGTTGCCGATAGGCATTTCAAATATAGGTGCTGATAGGCTTTTCAGATGTAGTTTCCGATAGGCATTTCAAAAATAGGTGTCGATAGGCATTTCAGATATAGGTGTCGATAGGCATTTCAGATATAGGTGTCGATAGGCATTTCAGATATAGGTGTCGATAGGCATTTCAGATATAGGTGTCGATAGGCATTTCAGATATAGGTGTCGATAGGCATTTCAGATATAGGTGTCGATAGGCATTTCAGATATAGGTGTCGATAGGCATTTCAGATATAGGTGTCGATAGGCATTTCAGATATAGGTGTCGAAAGGCATTTCAGATATAGGTGTCGATAGGCATTTCAGATATAGGTGTCGATAGGCATTTCAGATATAGGTGTCGATAGGCATTTCAGATATAGGTGTCGATAGGCATTTCAGATATAGGTGCCGATAGGCATTTCAGATATAGTTGCCGATTGGCATTTTAAAAATAGGTGCCGATAGGCATTTCAGATATAGAAGCCGATAGGCATTTCAAATATAGGTGCCGATAGGCATTCCAGATATGGTTGCCGATAGGCATTTCAAATATAGGTGCTGATAGGCATTTCAGATGTAGTTTCCGATAGGCATTTCAAAAATAGGTGTCGATAGGCATTTCAGATATAGGTGTCGATAGGCATTTCAGATATAGGTGGCGATAGGCATTTCAGATATAGGTGTCGATAGGCATTTCAGATATAGTTGCCGATAGGCATTTCAGATATAGGTGTCGATAGGCATTTCAGTCATAGGTGTCGATAGGCATTTGAGATATAGGTGCCGATTGGCATTTCAGATATAGTTGCCGATTGGCATTTTAAAAATAGGTGCCGATAGGCATTTCAGATATAGAAGCCGATAGGCATTTCAAATATAGGTGCCGATAGGCATTCCAGATATGGTTGCTGATAGGCATTTCAAATATAGGTGCTGATAGGCATTTCAGATGTAGTTTCCGATAGGCATTTCAAAAATAGGTGTCGATAGGCATTTCAGATATAGGTGTCGATAGGCATTTCAGATATAGGTGTCGATAGGCATTTCAAATATAGGTGTCGATAGGCATTTCAGATATAGGTTTTGATAGGCATTTCAGATAAAGGTGTCGATAGGCATTTCAGATATAGGTGTCGATAGGCATTTCAGATATAGGTGTCGATAGGCATTTCAGATATAGGTGCTGATAGGCATTTAAGATATAGTTGCCGATTGGCATTTTAAAAATAGGTGCCGATAGGCATTTCAGATATAGAAGCCGATAGGCATTTCAAATATAGGTGCCGATAGGCATTCCAGATATGGTTGCCGATAGGCATTTCAAATATAGGTGCTGATAGGCATTTCAGATGTAGTTTCCGATAGGCATTTCAAAAATAGGTGTCGATAGGCATTTCAGATATAGGTGTCGATAGGCATTTCAGATATAGGTGTCGATAGGCATTTCAGATATAGGTGTCGATAGGCATTTCAGATATATGTGTCGATAGGCATTTCAGATATAGGTGTCGATAGGCATTTCAGATATAGGTGTCGATAGGCATTTCAGATATAGGTGTCGATAGGCATTTCAGATATAGGTGTCGATAGGCATTTCAGATATTGGTGCCGATAGGCATTTCAGATATAGTTGCCGATTGGCATTTTAAAAATAGGTGCCGATAGGCATTTCAGATATAGAAGCCGATAGGCATTTCAAATATAGGTGCCGATAGGCATTCCAGATATGGTTGCCGATAGGCATTTCAAATATAGGTGCTGATAGGCATTTCAGATGTAGTTTCCGATAGGCATTTCAAAAATAGGTGTCGATAGGCATTTCAGATATAGGTGTCGATAGGCATTTCAGATATAGGTGTCGATAGGCACTTCAGATATAGGTGTCGATAGGCATTTCAGATATAGGTGTCGATAGGCATTTCAGATATAGGTGTCGATAGGCATTTCAGATATAGGTGTCGATAGGCATTTCAGATATAGGTGTCAATAGGCATTTCAGATATAGGTGCCGATAAGCATTTCAGATATAGTTGCCGATTGGCATTTTAAAAATAGGTGCCGATAGGCATTTCAGATATAGAAGCCGATAGGCATTTCAAATATAGGTGCCGATAGGCATTCCAGATATGGTTGCCGATAGGCATTTCAAATATAGGTGCTGATAGGCATTTCAGATGTAGTTTCCGATAGGCATTTCAAAAATAGGTGTCGATAAAAATTTCAGATATAGGTGTCGATAGGCATTTCAGATATTGGTGTCGATAGGCATTTCAGATATAGGTGTCGATAGGCATTTCAGATATAGGTGTCGATAGGCATTTCAGATATAGGTGTCGATAGGCATTTTAGATATAGGTGTCGATAGGCATTTCAGATATGGGTGTCGATAGGCATTTCAGATATAGGTGTCGATAGGCATTTCAGATATAGGTGCCGTTAGGCATTTCAGATATAGTTGCCGATTGGCATTTTAAAAATAGGTGCCGATAGGCATTTCAGATATAGAAGCCGATAGGCATTTCAAATATAGGTGCCGATAGGCATTCCAGATATGGTTGCCGATAGGCATTTAAAATATATGTGCCGATAGGCATTTCAAATATAGGTGTCGACCGGCATTTCAGATATAAATGTCGAAAGGCATTTCAGATATAGGTGCCGATAGGCATTTCTGATGTGGTTGCCGATAGGCATTTCAAATATAGGTGCTGATAGGCATTTCAGATGTAGTTTTCGATAGGCATTTCAAAAATAGGTGCCGATAGGCATTTCAGATATAGGTGCCGACAGGCACTTCAGATATAGTTGCCGATTGGCATTTTAAAAATAGGCGCCGATAGGTATTTCAGATATAGAAGCCGATAGGCATTTCAAATATAGGCGCCGATAGGCATTCCAGATATGGTTGCCGATAGGCATTTCAAATATAGGTGCTGATAGGCATTTCAGATGTAGTTTCCGATAGGCATTTCAAAAATAGGTGCCGATAGGCATTTCAGATATAGGTGCCGATAGGCATTTCAGATATAGTTGCCGATTGGCATTTTAAAAATAGGTGCCGATAGGCATTTCAGATATAGAAGCTGATAGGCATTTCAAATATAGGTGCCGATAGGCATTCCAGATATGGTTGCCGATAGGCATTTCAAATATAGGTGCTGATAGGCATTTAAAAAATTGGTGCCGATAGGCATTTCAGATATAGGTGCCGATAGGCATATCAGATATAGTTGCCGATTGGCATTTTAAAAATAGGTGCCGATAGGCATTTCAGATATAGAAGCCGATAGGTATTTCAAATATAGGTGTCGATAGGCATTTCAGATATAATTGCCGATAGGCATTTCAAATATAAGTGCTGATTGGCATTTCAGATGTAGTTTCCGATAGGCATTTCAAAAATAGGTGCCGATAGGCATTTCAGATATAGAAGCCGATAGGCATTTCAAATATAGGTGCCGATAGGCATTCCAGATATGGTTGCCGATAGGCATTTAAAATATAGGTGCTGATAGGCATTCCGGATGTAGTTTCCGATAGGCATTTCAAAAAATGGTGCCGATAGGCATTTCAGATATAGGTGCCGATAGGCATTTCAGATATAGTTGCCGATTGGCATTTTAAAAATAGGTGCCGATAGGCATGTCAGATATAGAAGCCGATAGGCATTTTAAATATAGGTGCCGATAGGCATTCCAGATATGGTTGCCGAAAGGCATTTCAAATATAGGTGCTGATAGGCATTTCAGATGTAGTTTCCGATAGGCATTTCAAAAATAGGTGCCGATAGGCATTTCAGATATAGGTGCCGATAGGCATTTCAGATATAGTTGCCAATTGGCATTTAAAAAATAGGTGTCGATAGGCATTTCAGATATAGGTGCCGATAGGCATTTCAGATATAGTTGCCAATTGGCATTTTAAAAATAGGTGTCGATAGGCATTTCAGATATAGGTGCCGATTGGCATTTCAGATATAGTTGCCGATTGGCATTTTAAAAATAGGTGCCGATAGGCATTTCAGATATATAAGCCGATAGGCATTTCAGATGTAGTTGCCGATTGGCATTTTAAAAATAGGTGCCGATAGGCATTTTAGATATAGAAGCCGATAGGTATTTCAAATATAGGTGTGGATAGGCATTTCAAATGTGGTTGCCGATAGGCATTTCAAATATAGGTGCTGATAGTCATTTCAGATGTAGTTTCCGATAGGCATTTCAAAAGTAGGTTCCGATAGGCATTTTAGATATAGGTGCCGATAGGCATTTCAGATATACTTACCAAATGGCATTTTAAAAATAGGTGCCGATAGGCATTTTAGATATAGAAGCCGATAGGTATTTCAAATATATGTGTGGATAGGCATTTCAGATATGGTTGCCGATAGGCATTTCAAATATAGGTGCTGATAGTCATTTCAGATGTAGTTTCCGATAGGCATTTTTAAAAATAGGTTCCGATAGGCATTTTAAATATAGGTGCCGATAGGCATTTCAGATATACTTAAAGATTGGCATTTCAAAAATAGGTGCCGATAGGCATTTCAGATATAGGTGCCGATAGGCTTATCAGATATAGTTGCCGATAGGCATTTGAAATAAAAGTGCCGATAGGCATTTTAAATATAGGTGTCGATCGGCATTTCAGATATAAATGCCGAAAGGCATTTCAGATATAGGTGCCGATAGGCATTTCTGATGTGGTTGCCGATAGGCATTTCAAATAAAGGTGCTGATAGGCATTTCAGATGTAGTTTTCGATAGGCATTTCAAAAATAGGTGCCGATAGGCATTTCAGATATAGGTGCCGATAGGCACTTCAGATATAAATGCCGATTGGCATTTTAAAAATAAGTGCCGATAGGCATTTCAGATATAGAAGCCGATAGGCATTTCAAATATAGGCGCCGATAGGCATTCCAGATATGGTTGCCGATAGGCATTTCAAATATAGGTGCTGATAGGCATTTCAGATGTAGTTTCCGATAGGCATTTCAAAAATAGGTGCCGATAGGCATTTCAGATATAGGTGCCGATAGGCATTTTTAGATATAGTTGCCGATTGGCATTTTAAAAATAGGTGCCGATAGGCATTTCAGATATAGAAGCCGATAGGCATTTCAAATATACGTGCCGATAGGCATTCCAGATATGGTTGCCGATAGGCATTTCAAATATAGGTGCTGATAGGCATTTTAGATGTAGTTTCCGATAGGCTATTCAAAAAATGGTGCCGATAGGCATTTCAGATATAGGTGCCGATTGGCATTTTAAAAATAGGTGCCGATAGGCATTTCAGATATAGAAGCCGATAGGCATTTCAAATATAGGTGCCGATAGGCATTCCAGATATAATTGCCGATAGGCATTTCAAAAATTGGTGCCGATAGGCATTTCAGATATATGTGCTGATTGGCATTTTAAAAATAGGTGCCAATAGGCATTTCAGATATAGAAGCCGATAGGCATTTCAAATATAGGTGCCGATAGGCATTCCAGATATGGTTGCCGATAGGTATTTCAAATATAGGTGTCGATAGGCATTTCAGATGTGATTGCCGATGGGGATTTCAAATATAGGTGCTGATAGGCATTTCAGATGTAGTTTCCGATAGGCATTTCAAATATAGGTGCCGATAGGCATTTCAGATATAGGTGCTGATAGGCATTTCAGATATATTTGCCGATTGGCATTTTAAAAATAAGTGCCGATAGGCATTTCAGATATATAAGCCGATAGGCAATTCAAATGTAGGTGCCGATGAGCATTCCTGATATGGTTGCCGATAGGCATTTCAAATATAGGTGCTGATAGGCATTTCAAATGTAGTTTCCGATAGGCATTTCAAAAATAGGTGCCGATAGGCATTTCAGATATAGGTGCCGATAAGCATTTCAGATATAGTTGCCAATTGGCATTTTAAAAATAGGTGCCGATAGGCATTTCAGATATATAAGCCGATAGGCATTTCAAATATAGTTGCCGATGAGCATTCCAGATATGGTTGCCGATAGGCATTTCAAATATAGGTGCTGATAGGCATTTCAGATGTAGTCTCCGATAGGCATTTCAAAAATTGGTGTCGATAGGCATTTCAGATATAGAAGCCGATAGGCATTTCAAATATAGGTGCCGATAGGCATTCCAGATATGGTTGCCGATAGGCATTTCAAATATAGGTGGTGATAGGCATTCCGGATGTTGTTTCCGATAGGCATTTCAAAAAATGGTGCCGATAGGCATTTCAGATATAGGTGCCGATAGGCATTTCAGATATAGTTACCGATTGGCATTTTAAAAATAGGTACCGATAGGCATTTCAGATATAGAAGCCGATAGGTATTTCAAATATAGGTGTTGATAGGCATTTCAGATATGGTTGCCGATAGGCATTTCAAATATAGGTGCTGATAGGCATTTCAGATGTTGTTTCCGATAGGCATTTCAAAAATAGGTGCCGATAGGCATTTCAGATATTAGTGCCGATAGGCATTTCAGATATAGTTGCCGATTGGCATTTTAAAAATAGGTGCCGATAGGCATTTCAGAAACAGAAGCCGATAGGCATTTCAAATATAGGTGCCGATAGGCATTCCAGATATGGTTGCCGATAGGCATTTCAAATATAGGTGCCGATAGGCATTTCAGATGTAGTTTTCGATAGGCATTTCAAAAATAGGTGCCGATAGGCATTTCAGATATAGGTGCCGATAGTCATTTAAGATATAGTTGCCAATTGGCATTTAAAAAATAGGTGCCGATAGGCATTTCAGATATAGAAGCCGATAGGCATTTCAAATATAGGTGCCGATAGGCATTGCAGATATAGTTGCCGATAGGCATTTCAAATATAGGTGCTGATAGGCATTTTAGATGTAGTTTCCGATAGGCATTTCAAAAATTGATGCCGATAGGCATTTCGGATATAGGTGCCGATAGGCATTTCAGATATAGTTGCCGATTGGCATTTTAAAAACAGGTGCCGATAGGCATTTCACATATAGAAGCCGATAGGTATTTCAAATATAGGTGTCGATAGGCATTTCAGATATGGTTGCCGATAGGCATTTCAAATATAGGAGTAGATAGGCATTTCAGATGTAGTTTCCGAAAGGCATTTCAAAAATATATGCCGATAGGCATTTCAGATATAGGTGCCGATAGGCATTTCAGATATAGTTGCCGATTGGTATTTTAAAAATAGGTGCCGATAGGCATTTCAGATATAGAAGCCGATAGGCATTTCAAATATAGGTGCCGATAGGCATTCCAGATATGGTTGCCGATGGGCATTTCAAATATAAGTGCTGATAATCATTTCAGATGTAGTTTCCGATAGGCATTTCAAAAATAGGTACCGATAGGCATTTCAGATATAGGTGCCGATAAGCATTTCAGATATAGTTGCCAATTGGCATTTTAAAAATAGGTGTCGATAGGCATTTCAGATATAGAACCCGATAGGCATTTCAAATATAGGTGCCGATAGGCATTCCAGATATGGTTGCCGATAGGCATTTCGAAAATATAGGTGCTGATAGGCATTTCAGATGGAGTTTCCGATAGGCATTTCAAAAGTTGGTGCCGGTAGGCATTTCAGATATAGGTGCCGATAGGCATTTCAGATATAGTTGCCGATTGGCATTTTAAAAATAGGGGCCGATAGGCATTTTAGATATAGAAGCCGATAATATTTTAAATACAGGTGTGGATAGGCATTTCAGATATGGTTGCCGATAGGCATTTCAAATATAGGTGCTGATAGTCATTTCAGATGTTGTTTCCGATAGGCATTTCAAAAATAGGTTCCGATAGGCATTTCAATTATAGGTGCCGATAGGCATTTCAGATATACTTTCCGATTGGCATTTTAAAAATAGGTGCCGATAGGCATTTTAGATGTAGTTTCCGATAGGCATTTCAAAAATAGGTGCCGATAGGCATTTCAGATATAGGTGCCGATAGGCAAATCAGATATAGTTGCCGATAGGCATTTAAAATAAAGGTGCCGATAGGCATTTCAAATATAGGTGTCGATCGGCATTTCAGATATAAATGCCGTAGGGCATTTCAGATATAGGTGCCGATAGGCATTTCTGATGTGGTTGCCGATAGGCATTTCAAATATAAATGCTGATAGGCATTTCAGATGTAGTTTTCGATAGGCATTTCAAAAATAGGCGCCGATAGGCATTTGAGATATAGGTGCCGATAGGCACTTCAGATATAGTTGCCGATTGGCATTTTAAAAATAGGTGCCGATAGGCATTTTAGATATAGAAGCCGATAGGCATTTCAAATATAGGCGCCGATAGGCATTCCAGATATGGTTGCCGATAGGCATTTCAAATATAGGTGCTGATAGGCATTTCAGATGTAGTTTCCGATAGGCATTTCAAAAATAGGTGCCGATAGGCATTTCAGATATAGGTGCCGATAGGCATTTCAGATATAGTTGCCGATTGGCATTTTAAAAATTAGTGCCGATAGGCATTTCAGATATAGAAGCCGATAGGGATTTCAAATATAGGTGTCGATAGCTATTTCAGATATGGTTGCCGATAAGCATTTCAAATAAAGGTGCTGATAGGCATTTCAGATGTAGTTTCCGATAGGCATTTCAAAAATAGGTGCCGATAGGCATTTCAGATATAGGTGCCGATAGGCATTTCAGATATAGTTGCCGATTGGCATTTTAAAAATAGGTGTCGATAGGCATTTCAGATATAGAAGCCGATAGGCATTTCAAATATAGGTGCCGATAGGCATTCCAGATATGACTGCCGATAGGCATTTCAAATATAGGTGCCGATAGGCATTCCAGATATGGTTGCCGATAGGCATTTCAAATATAGGTGCTAATAGGCATTTCAGATGGAGTTTTTGATAGGCATTTCAAAAATAGGTGCCGATAGGCATTTCAGATATAGGTGCCGATAGGCATTTCAGATATAGTTGCCGATTGGTATTTTAAAAATAGGTGTCGATAGGCATTTCAGATATAGGTGCCGATAGGCATTTCAGATATAGTTGCCAATTGGCATTTTAAAAATAGGTGTCGATAGGCATTTCAGATATAGGTGCCGATAGGCATTTCAGATATAGTTGCCAATTGGCATTTTAAAAATAGGTGTCGATAGGCATTTCAGATATAGGTGCCGATTGGCATTTCAGATATAGTTGCCAATTGGCATTTTAAAAATAGGTGTCGATAGGCATTTCAGATATAGTTGCCAATTGGCATTTTAAAAATAGGTGTCGATAGGCATTTCAGATATAGGTGCCGATTGGCATTTCAGATATAGTTGCCGATTGGCATTTTAAAAATAGGTGCCGATAGGCATTTCAGATATATAAGCCGATAGGCATTTCAGATGTAGTTGCCGATTGGCATTTTAAAAATAGGTGCCGATAGGCATTATAGATATAGAAGCCGATAGGTATTTCAAATATAGGTGTGGATAGGCATTTCAGATATGGTTGCCGATAGGCATTTCAAATATAGGTGCTGATAGTCATTTCAGATGTAGTTTCCGATAGGCATTTCAAAAATAGGTTCCGATAGGCATTTTAGATATAGGTGCCGATAGGCATTTCAGATATACTTACCGATTGACTTTTTAAAAATAGGTGCCGATAGGCATTTTAGATATAGAAGCCGATAGGTATTTCAAATATAGGTGTGGATAGGCATTTCAGATATGGTTGCCGATAGGCAGTTCAAATATAAGGGCTGATAGTCATTTCAGATGTAGTTTCCGATAGGCATTTCAAAAATAGGTTCCGATAGGCATTTCAGATATAGGTGCCGATAGGCACTTCAGATATAAATGCCGATTGGCATTTTAAAAATTGGTGCCGTTAGGCATTTCAGATATAGAAGCCGATAGGCATTTCAAATATAGGCGCCGACAGGCATTCCAGATATGGTTGCCGATAGGCCTTTCAAATATAGGTGCTGATAGGCATTTCAGATGTAGTTTCCGATAGGCATTTCAAAAATAGGTGCCGATAGGCATTTCAGATATAGGTGCCGATAGGCATTTCAGATATAGTTGCCGATTGGCATTTTAAAAATAGATGCCGATAGGCATTTCAGATATAGAAGCCGATAGGGATTTCAAATATAGGTGTCGATAGGCATTTCAGATATGGTTGCCGATAAGCATTTCAAATATAGGTGCTGATAGGCATTTCAGATGTAGTTTCCGATAGGCATTTCAAAAATAGGTGCCGATAGGCATTTCAGATATAGGTGCCGATAGGCATTTCAGATATAGTTGCCGATTGGCATTTTAAAAATAGGTGCCGATAGGCATTTCAGATATAGAAGCCGATAGGCATTTCAAATATAGGTGCCGATAGGCATTCCAGATATGGTTGCCGATAGGCATTTCAAATATAGGTGCCGATAGGCATTCCAGATATGGTTGCCGATAGGCATTTCAAATATAGGTGCTAATAGGCATTTCAGATGGAGTTTTTGATAGGCATTTCAAAAATAGGTGCCGATAGGCATTTCAGATATAGGTGCCGATAGGCATTTCAGATATAGTTGCCGATTGGTATTTTAAAAATAGGTGTCGATAGGCATTTCAGATATAGGTGCCGATAGGCATTTCAGATATAGTTGCCAATTGGCATTTTAAAAATAGGTGTCGATAGGCATTTCAGATATAGGTGCCGATAGGCATTTCAGATATAGTTGCCAATTGGCATTTTAAAAATAGGTGTCGATAGGCATTTCAGATATAGGTGCCGATTGGCATTTCAGATATAGTTGCCAATTGGCATTTTAAAAATAGGTGTCGATAGGCATTTCAGATATAGTTGCCAATTGGCATTTTAAAAATAGGTGTCGATAGGCATTTCAGATATAGGTGCCGATTGGCATTTCAGATATAGTTGCCGATTGGCATTTTAAAAATAGGTGCCGATAGGCATTTCAGATATATAAGCCGATAGGCATTTCAGATGTAGTTGCCGATTGGCATTTTAAAAATAGGTGCCGATAGGCATTATAGATATAGAAGCCGATAGGTATTTCAAATATAGGTGTGGATAGGCATTTCAGATATGGTTGCCGATAGGCATTTCAAATATAGGTGCTGATAGTCATTTCAGATGTAGTTTCCGATAGGCATTTCAAAAATAGGTTCCGATAGGCATTTTAGATATAGGTGCCGATAGGCATTTCAGATATACTTACCGATTGACTTTTTAAAAATAGGTGCCGATAGGCATTTTAGATATAGAAGCCGATAGGTATTTCAAATATAGGTGTGGATAGGCATTTCAGATATGGTTGCCGATAGGCAGTTCAAATATAAGGGCTGATAGTCATTTCAGATGTAGTTTCCGATAGGCATTTCAAAAATAGGTTCCGATAGGCATTTCAGATATAGGTGCCGATAGGCACTTCAGATATAAATGCCGATTGGCATTTTAAAAATTGGTGCCGTTAGGCATTTCAGATATAGAAGCCGATAGGCATTTCAAATATAGGCGCCGATAGGCATTCCAGATATGGTTGCCGATAGGCCTTTCAAATATAGGTGCTGATAGGCATTTCAGATGTAGTTTCCGATAGGCATTTCAAAAATAGGTGCCGATAGGCATTTCAGATATAGGTGCCGATAGGCAATTCAGATATAGTTGCCGATTGGCATTTTAAAAATAGATGCCGATAGGCATTTCAGATATAGAAGCCGATAGGGATTTCAAATATAGGTGTCGATAGGCATTTCAGATATGGTTGCCGATAAGCATTTCAAATATAGGTGCTAATAGGCATTTCAGATGTAGTTTCCGATAGGCATTTCAAAAATAGGTGCCGATAGGCATTTCAGATATAGGTGCCGATAGGCATTTCAGATATAGTTGCCGATTGGCATTTTAAAAATAGGTGCCGATAGGCATTTCAGATATAGAAGCCGATAGGCATTTCAAATATAGGTGCCGATAGGCATTCCAGATATGGTTGCCGATAGGCATTTCAAATATAGGTGCTGATAGGCATTTTAGATGTAGTTTCCGATAGGCATTTCAAAAATTGATGCCGATAGGCATTTCGGATATAGGTGCCGATAGGCATTTCAGATATAGTTGCCGATTGGCATTTTAAAAACAGGTGCCGATAGGCATTTCAGTTATAGAAGCCGATAGGTATTTCAAATATAGGTGTCGATAGGCATTTCAGATATGGTTGCCGATAGCCATTTCAAATATAGGAGCAGATAGGCATTTCAGATGTAGTTTCCGAAAGGCATTTCAAAAATATATGCCGATAGGCATTTCAGATATAGGTGCCGATAGGCATTTCAGATATAGTTGCCGATTGGTATTTTAAAAATAGGTGCCGATAGGCATTTCAGATATAGAAGCCGATAGGCATTTCAAATATAGTTGCCGATAGGCATTCCAGATATGGTTGCCGATAGGCATATCAAATATAAGCGCTGATAATCATTTCAGATGTAGTTTCCGATAGGCATTTCAACAATAGGTACCGATAGGCCTTTCAGATATAGGTGCCGATAGGCATTTCAGATATAGTTGCCGATTGGCATTTTAAAAATAGGTGCCGATAGGCATTTCAGATATAGAAGCCGATAGGTATATCAAATATAGGTGTGGATAGGCATTTCAGATATGGTTGCCGATAGGCATTTCAAATATAGGTGCTGATAGTCATTTCAGATGTAGTTTCCGATAGGCATTTCAAAAATAGGTTCCGATAGGCATTTCAGATATAGGTGCCGATAGGCATTTCAGATGTACTTACCGATTGGCATTTTAAAAATAGGTGCCGATAGGCATTTTAGATGTAGTTTCCGATAGGCATTTCAAAAATAGGTGCCGATAGGCATTTCAGATATAGGTGCCGATAGGCATACCAGATATAGTTGCCGATAGGCATTTAAAATATATGTGCCGATAGGCATTTCAAATATAGGTGTCGACCGGCATTTCAGATATAAATGCCGAAAGGCATTTCAGATATAGGTGCCGATAGGCATTTCTGATGTGGTTGCCGATAGGCATTTCAAATATAGGTGCTGATAGGCATTACAGATGTAGTTTTCGATAGGCATTTCAAAAATAGGTGCCGATAGGCATGTCAGATATAGGTGCCGATAGGCATTTCAGATATAGCTGCCGATTGGCATTTTAAAAATAGGTGCCGATAGGCATTTCAGATATAGAAGCTGATAGGCATTTCAAATATAGGTGCCGATAGGCATTCCAGATATGGTTGATGATAGGCATTTCAAATATAGGTGCTGATAGGCATTTCAAAAATTGGTGCCGATAGGCATTATAGATATAGGTGCCGATAGGCATTTCAGATATAGTTGCCGATTGGCATTTTAAAAATAGGTGCCGATAGGCATTTCAGATATAGAAGCCGATAGGTATTTCAAATATAGGTGTCGATAGGCATTTCAGATATGATTGCCGATAGGCATTTCAAATATAGGTGCTGATAGGCATTTTAGATGTAGTTTCCGATAGGCATTTCAAAAATAGGTGCCGATAGGCATTTCAGATATAGGTGCCGATAGGCATTTCAGATATAGTTGCCGATTGGCATTTTAAAAATAGGTGCCGATAGGCATTTCAGATATATAAGCCGATAGGCATTTCAAATATAGGTGCCGATGAGCATTCCAGATATGGTTGCCGATAGGCATTTCAAATATAGGTGCTGATAAACATTTCAGATGTAGTTTCCGATAGGCATTTCAAAAATTGGTGTCGATAGGCATTTCAGATATAGAAGCCGATAGGCATGTCAAATATAGGTGCCGATAGGCATTCCAGATATGGTTGCCGATAGGCATTTCAAATATAGGTGCTGATAGGCATTCCGGATGTAGTTTCCGATAGGCATTTAAAAAAATGGTGCCGATAGGCATTTCAGATATAGGTGCCGATAGGCATTTCAGATGTAGTTGCCGATTGGCATTTTAAAAACAGGTGCCGATAGGCATTTCAGATATAGAAGCCGATAGGCATTTTAAATATAGGTGCCGATAGGCATTCCAGATATGGTTGCTGATAGGCATTTCAAATATAGGTGCTGATAGGCATTTTAGATGTAGTTTCCGATAGGCATTTCAAAAATAGGTACCGATAGGCATTTTAGATATAGGTGCCGATAGGCATTTCAGATATAGTTGCCAATTGGCATTTTAAAAATAGGTGTCGATAGGCATTTCAGATATAGGTGCCGATAGGCATTTCATATATAGTTGCCAATTGGCATTTTAAAAATAGGTGTCGATAGGCATTTCAGATATAGGTGCCGATTGGCATTTCAGATATAGTTGCCGATTGGCATTTTAAAAATAGGTGCCGATAGGCATTTCAGATATATAAGCCGATAGGCATTTCATATGTAGTTGCCGATTGGCATTTTAAAAATAGGTTGCGATAGGCATTTTAGATATAGAAGCCGATAGGTATTTCAAATATAGGTGTGGATAGGCATTTCAGATATGGTTGCCGATAGGCATTTCAAATATAGGTGCTGATAGTCATTTCAGATGTAGTTTCCGATAGGCATTTCAAAAATAGGTTCCGATAGGCATTTTAGATATAGGTGCCGATAGGCATTTCAAATGTAGGTGCTGATAGGCATTTCAGATGTAGTTTTCGATAGGCATTTTAAAAATAGGTGCCGATAGGCATTTCAGATATAGGTGCCGATAGGCACTTCAGATATAGTTGCCGATTGGCATTTTAAAAATAGGTGTCGATAGGCATTTCAGATATAGGTGCCGATTGGCATTTCAGATATAGTTGCCGATTGGCATTTTAAAAATAGGTGCCGATAGGCATTTCAGATATAGAAGCCGATAGGCATTTCAAATATAGGCGCCGATAGGCATTCCAGATATGGTTGCCGATAGGCATTTCAAATATAGGTGCTGGTAGGCATTTCAGATGTAGTTTCCGATAGGCATTTCAAAAATAGGTGCCGATAGGCATTTCAGATATAGGTGCCGTTAGGCATTTCAGATATAGTTGCCGATTGGCATTTTAAAAATAGATGCCGATAGGCATTTCAGATATAGAAGCCGATAGGGATTTCAAATATAGGTGTCGATAGGCATTTCAGATATGGTTGCCGATAAGCATTTCAAATATAGGTGCTGATAGGCATTTCAGATGTAGTTTCCGATAGGCATTTCAAAAATAGGTGCCTATAGGCATTTCAGATATAGGTGCCGATAGGCATTTCAGATATAGTTGCCGATTGGCACTTTAAAAATAGGTGCCGATAGGCATTTCAGATATAGAAGCCGATAGGCATTTCAAATATAGGTGCCGATAGGCATTCCAGATATGGTTGCCGATAGGCATTTCAAATATAGATGCTGATAGGCATTTTAGATGTAGTTTCCGATAGGCATTTCAAAAATTGATGCCTATAGGCATTTCGGATATAGGTGCCGATAGGCATTTCAGATATATTTGCCGATTGGCATTTTAAAAACAGGTGCCGATAGGCATTTCAGATATAGAAGTCGATAGGTATTTCAAATATAGGTGTCGATAGGCTTTTCAGATATGGTTGCCGATAGGCATTTCAAATATAGGAGCAGATAGGCATTTCAGATGTAGTTTCCGAAAGGCATTTCAAAAATATATGCCGATAGGCATTTCAGATATATGTGCCGATAGGCATTTCAGATATAGTTGCCGATTGGTATTTTAAAAATAGGTGCCGATAGGCATTTCAGATATAGAAGCCGATAGGCATTTCAAATATAGTTGCCGATAGGCATTCCAGATATGGTTGCCGATAGGCATATCAAATATAAGCGCTGATAATCATTTCAGATGTAGTTTACGATAGGCATTTCAAAAATAGGTACCGATAGGCATTTCAGATATAGGTGCCGATAGGCATTTCAGATATACTTACCGATTGGCATTTTAAAAATAGGTGCCGATAGGCATTTATATGTAGTTTCCGATAGGCATTTCAAAAATAGGTGCCGATAGGCATTTCAGATATAGGTGCCGATAGGTATATCAGATATAGTTGCCGATAGGCATTTAAAATATATTTGCCGATAGGCATTTCAAATATAGGTGTCGACCGGCATTTCAGATATAAATGCCGAAAGGCATTTCAGATATAGGTGCCGATAGGCATTTCTGATGTGGTTGCCGATAGGCATTTCAAATATAGGTGCTGATAGGCATTTCAGATGTAGTTTTCGATAGGCATTTCAAAAATAGGTGCCGATAGGCATTTCAGATATAGGTGCCGACAGGCACTTCAGATATAGTTGCCGATTGGCATTTTAAAAATAGGCGCCGATAGTTATTTCAGATATAGAAGCCGATAGGCATTTCAAATATAGGCGCCGATAGGCATTCCAGATATGGTTGCCGATAGGCATTTCAAATATAGGTGCTGATAGGCATTTCAGATGTAGTTTCCGATAGGCATTTCAAAAATTGGTGCCGATAGGCATTTCAGATATAGGTGCCGATAGGCATTTCAGATATAGTTGCCGATTGGCATTTTAAAAATAGGTGCCGATAGGCATTTCAGATATAGAAGCCGATAGGTATTTCAAATATAGCTGTCGATAGGCATTTCAGATATGATTGCGATAGGCATTTCAAAAATAGGTGCCGATAGGCATTTCAGATATAGGTGCCGATAGGCATTTCAGATATAGTTGCCGATTGGCATTTTAAAAATAGGTGCCGATAGGCATTTCAGATATATAAGCCGATAGGCATTTCAAATATAGGTGCCGATGAGCATTCCAGATATAGTTGCGGATAGGCATTTCAAATATAGGTGCTGATAGGCATTTCAGATGTAGT
>JAVRKA010000788.1:0-51492 GCA_034508555.1 Venustoraphidia nigricollis | reverse complement strand
GGTGCCGATAGGCATTTCAGATATAGAAGCCGATAGGCATTTCAAATATAGGTGCCGATAGGCATTCCAGATATGGTTGCCGATAGGCATTTCAAATATAGGTGCTGATAGGCATTTCAGATGTAGTTTCCGATAGGCATTTCAAAAATAGGTGTCGATAGGCATTTCAGATATAGGTGTCGATAGGCATTTCAGATATAGGTGTCGATAGGCATTTCAGATGTAGGTGTCGATAGGCATTTCAGATATAGGTGTCGATAGGCATTTCAGATATAGGTGCCGATAGGCATTTCAGATATAGAAGCCGATAGGCATTTCAAATATAGGTGCCGATAGGCATTCCAGATATGGTTGCCGATAGGCATTTCAAATATAGGTGCTGATAGGCATTTCAGATGTAGTTTCCGATAGGCATTACAAAAATAGGTGTCGATAGGCATTTCAGATATAGTTGTCGATAGGCATTTCAGATATAGGTGTCGATAGGCATTTCAGATATAGGTGTCGATAGGCATTTCAGATATAGGTGTCGATAGGCAAATCAGATATAGGTGTCGATAGGCATTTCAGATATAGGTGTCGATAGGCATTTCAGATATAGGTGTCGATAGGCATTTCAGATATAGGTGTCGATAGCCATTTCAGATATAGGTGCCGATAGGCATTTCAGATATAGAAGCCGATAGGCATTTCAAATATAGGTGCCGATAGGCATTCCAGATATGGTTGCCGATAGGCATTTCAAATATAGGTGCTGATAGGCATTTCAGATGTAGTTTCCGATAGGCATTACAAAAATAGGTGTCGATAGGCATTTCAGATATAGGTGTCGATAGGCATTTCAGATATAGGTGTCGATAGGCATTTCAGATATAGGTGTCGATAGGCATTTCAGATATAGGTGTCGATAGGCATTTCAGATATAGGTGTCGATAGGAATTTCAGATATAGGTGTCGATAGGCATTTCAGATATAGGTGCCGATAGGCATTTCAGATATAGTTGCCGATTAGCATTTTAAAAATAGGTGCCGATAGGCATTTCAGATATAGAAGCCGATAGGCATTTTAAATATAGGTGCCGATAGGCATTCCAGATATGGTTGCCGATAGGCATTTCAAATATAGGTGCTGATAGGCATTTCAGCTGTAGTTTCCGATAGGCATTTTAAAAATAGGTGTCGATAGGCATTTCAGATATAGGTGTCGATAGGCATTTCAGATATAGGTGTCGATAGGCATTTCAAAAATAGGTGTCGATAGGCATTTCAGATATAGGTGTCGATAGGCATTTCAGATATAGGTGTCGATAGGCATTTCAGATATAGGTGTCGATAGGCATTTCAGATATAGGTGTCGATAGGCATTTCAGATATAGGTGTCGATAGGCATTTCAGATATAGGTGTCGATAGGCATTTCAGATATAGGTGCCGATAGGCATTTCAGATATAGTTGCCGATTGGCATTTTAAAAATAGGTGCCGATAGGCATTTCAGATATAGAAGCCGATAGGCATTTCAAATATAGGTGCCGATAGGCATTCCAGATATGGTTGCCGATAGGCATTTTAAATATAAGTGCTGATAGGCATTTCAGATGTAGTTTCCGATAGGCATTTCAAAAATAGGTGTCGATAGGCATTTCAGATATAGGTGTCGATAGGCATTTCAGATATAGGTGTCGATGGGCATTTCAGATATAGGTGTCGATAGGCATTTCAGATATAGGTGTCGATAGGCATTTCAGATATAGGTGTCGATAGGCATTTCAGATATAGGTGTCGATAGGCATTTCAGATATAGGTGTCGATAGGCATTTCAGATATAGGTGTCGATAGGCATTTCAGATATAGGTGCCGATAGGCATTTCAGATATAGTTGCCGATTGGCATTTTAAAAATAGGTACCGATAGGCATTTCAGATATAGAAGCCGATAGGCATTTCAAATATAGGTGCCGATAGGCATTCCAGATATGGTTGCCGATAGGCATTTCAAATATAGGTGCTGATAGGCATTTCAGATGTAGTTTCCGATAGGCATTACAAAAATAGGTGTCGATAGGCATTTCAGATATAGGTGTCGATAGGCATTTCAGATATAGGTGTCGATAGGCATTTCAGATATAGGTGTCGATAGGCATTTCAGATATAGGTGTCGATAGGCATTTCAGATATAGGTGTCGATAGGCATTTCAGATATAGGTGTCGATAGGCATTTCAGATATAGGTGCCGATAGGCATTTCAGATATAGTTGCCGATTGGCATTTTAAAAATAGGTGCCGATAGGCATTTCAGATATAGAAGCCGATAGGCATTTCAAATATAGGTGCCGATAGGCATTCCAGATATGGTTGCCGATAGGCATTTCAAATATAGGTGCTGATAAGCATTTCAGATGTAGTTTCCGATAAGCATTTCAAAAATAGGTGTCGATAGGCATTTCAGATATAGGTGTCGATAGGCATTTCAGATATAGGTGTCGATAAGCATTTCAGATATAAGTGTCGATAGGCATTTCAGATATAGGTGTCGATAGGCATTTCAGATATAGGTGTCGATAGGCATTTCAGATATAGGTGTCGATAGGCATTTCAGATATAGGTGCCGATAGGCATTTCAGATATAGTTGCCGATTGGCATTTTAAAAATAGGTGCCGATAGGCATTTCAGATATAGAAGCCGATAGGCATTTCAAATATAGGTGCCGATAGGCATTCCAGATATGGTTGCCGATAGGCATTTCAAATATAGGTGCTGATAGGCATTTCAGCTGTAGTTTCCGATAGGCATTTCAAAAATAGGTGTCGATAGGCATTTCAGATATAGGTGTCGATAGGCATTTCAGATATAGGTGTCGATAGGCATTTCAAAAATAGGTGTCGATAGGCATTTCAGATATAGGTGTCGATAGGCATTTCAGATATAGGTGTCGATAGACATTTCAGATATAGGTGTCGATAGGCATTTCAGATATAGGTGTCGATAGGCATTTCAGATATAGGTGTCGATAGGCATTTCAGATATAGGTGTCGATAGGCATTTCAGATATAGGTGTCGATAGGCATTTCAGATATAGGTGCCGATAGGCATTTCAGATATAGTTGCCGATTGGCATTTTAAAAATAGGTGCCGATAGGCATTTCAGATATAGAAGCCGATAGGCATTTCAAATATAGGTGCCGATAGGCATTCCAGATATGGTTGCCGATAGGCATTTCAAATATAAGTGCTGATAGGCATTTCAGATGTAGTTTCCGATAGGCATTTCAAAAATAGGTGTCGATAGGCATTTCAGATATATGTGTCGATAGGCATTTCAGATATAGGTGTCGATGGGCATTTCAGATATAGGTGTCGATAGGCATTTCAGATATAGGTGTCGATAGGCATTTCAGATATAGGTGTCGATAGGCATTTCAGATATAGGTGTCGATAGGCATTTCAGATATAGGTGTCGATAGGCATTTCAGATATAGGTGCCGATAGGCATTTCAGATATAGTTGCCGATTGGCATTTTAAAAATAGGTGCCGATAGGCATTTCAGATATAGAAGCCGATAGGCATTTCAAATATAGGTGCCGATAGGCATTCCAGATATGGTTGCCGATAGGCATTTCAAATATAGGTGCTGATAGGCATTTCAGATGTAGTTTCCGTTAGGCATTTCAAAAATAGGTGTCGATAGGCATTTCAGATATAGGTGTCGATAGGCATTTCAGATATAGGTGTCGATAGGCACTTCAGATATAGGTGTCGATAGGCATTTCAGATATAGGTGTCGATAGGCATTTCAGATATAGGTGTCGATAGGCATTTCAGATATAGGTGTCGATAGGCATTTCAGATATAGGTGTCGATAGGCATTTCAGATATAGGTGTCGATAGGCATTTCAGATATAGGTGTCGATAGGCATTTCAGATATAGGTGCCGATAGGCATTTCAGATATAGTTGCCGATTGGCATTTTAAAAATAGGTGCCGATAGGCATTTCAGATATAGAAGCCGATAGGCATTTCAAATATAGGTGCCGATCGGCATTCCAGATATGGTTGCCGATAGGCATTTCAAATATAGGTGCTGATAGGCATTTCAGATGTAGTTTCCGATAGGCATTTCAAAAATAGGTGTCGATAGGCATTTCAGATATAGGTGTCGATAGGCATTTCAGATATAGGTGTCGATAGGCATTTCAGATGTAGGTGTCGATAGGCATTTCAGATATAGGTGTCGATAGGCATTTCAGATATAGGTGCCGATAGGCATTTCAGATATAGAAGCCGATAGGCATTTCAAATATAGGTGCCGATAGGCTTTCCAGATATGGTTGCCGATAGGCATTTCAAATATAGGTGCTGATAGGCATTTCAGATGTAGTTTCCGATAAGCATTACAAAAATAGGTGTCGATAGGCATTTCAGATATAGGTGTCGATAGGCATTTCAGATATAGGTGTCGATAGGCATTTCAGATATAGGTGTCGATAGGCATTTCAGATATAGGTGTCGATAGGCAAATCAGATATAGGTGTCGATAGGCATTTCAGATATAGGTGTCGATAGGCATTTCAGATATAGGTGTCGATAGGCATTTCAGATATAGGTGTCGATAGGCATTTCAGATATAGGTGCCGATAGGCATTTCAGATATAGAAGCCGATAGGCATTCCAAATATAGGTGCCGATAGGCATTCCAGATATGGTTGCCGATAGGCATTTCAAATATAGGTGCCGATAGGCATTTCAGATGTAGTTTCCGATAGGCATTACAAAAATAGGTGTCGATAGGCATTTCAGATATAGGTGTCGATAGGCATTTCAGATATAGGTGTCGATAGGCATTTCAGATATAGGTGTCGATAGGCATTTCAGATATAGGTGTCGATAGGCAAATCAGATATAGGTGTCGATAGGCATTTCAGATATAGGTGTCGATAGGCATTTCAGATATAGGTGTCGATAGGCATTTCAGATATAGGTGTCGATAGGCATTTCAGATATAGGTGTCGATAGGCATTTCAGATATAGGTGTCGATAGGCATTTCAGATATAGGTGTCGATAGGCATTTCAGATATAGGTGTCGATAGGCATTTCAGATATAGGTGCCGATAGGCATTTCAGATATAGTTGCCGATTGGCATTTTAAAAATAGGTGCCGATAGGCATTTCAGATATAGAAGCCGATAGGCATTTCAAATATAGGTGCCGATAGGCATTCCAGATATGGTTGCCGATAGGCATTTCAAATATAAGTGCTGATAGGCATTTCAGATGTAGTTTCCGATAGGCATTTCAAAAATAGGTGTCGATAGGCATTTCAGATATAGGTGTCGATGGGCATTTCAGATATAGGTGTCGATGGGCATTTCAGATATAGGTGTCGATAGGCATTTCAGATATAGGTGTCGATAGGCATTTCAGATATAGGTGTCGATAGGCATTTCAGATATAGGTGTCGATAGGCATTTCAGATATAGGTGTCGATAGGCATTTCAGATATAGGTGTCGATAGGCATTTCAGATATAGGTGCCGATAGGCATTTCAGATATAGTTGCCGATTGGCATTTTAAAAATAGGTACCGATAGGCATTTCAGATATAGAAGCCGATAGGCATTTCAAATATAGGTGCCGATAGGCATTCCAGATATGGTTGCCGATAGGCATTTCAAATATAGGTGCTGATAGGCATTTCAGATGTAGTTTCCGATAGGCATTACAAAAATAGGTGTCGATAGGCATTTCAGATATAGGTGTCGATAGGCATTTCAGATATAGGTGTCGATAGGCATTTCAGATATAGGTGTCGATAGGCATTTCAGATATAGGTGTCGATAGGCATTTCAGATATAGGTGTCGATAGGCATTTCAGATATAGGTGTCGATAGGCATTTCAGATATAGGTGCCGATAGGCATTTCAGATATAGTTGCCGATTGGCATTTTAAAAATAGGTGCCGATAGGCATTTCAGATATAGAAGCCGATAGGCATTTCAAATATAGGTGCCGATAGGCATTCCAGATATGGTTGCCGATAGGCATTTCAAATATAGGTGCTGATAAGCATTTCAGATGTAGTTTCCGATAAGCATTTCAAAAATAGGTGTCGATAGGCATTTCAGATATAGGTGTCGATAGGCATTTCAGATATAGGTGTCGATAAGCATTTCAGATATAAGTGTCGATAGGCATTTCAGATATAGGTGTCGATAGGCATTTCAGATATAGGTGTCGATAGGCATTTCAGATATAGGTGTCGATAGGCATTTCAGATATAGGTGCCGATAGGCATTTCAGATATAGTTGCCGATTGGCATTTTAAAAATAGGTGCCGATAGGCATTTCAGATATAGAAGCCGATAGGCATTTCAAATATAGGTGCCGATAGGCATTCCAGATATGGTTGCCGATAGGCATTTCAAATATAGGTGCTGATAGGCATTTCAGCTGTAGTTTCCGATAGGCATTTCAAAAATAGGTGTCGATAGGCATTTCAGATATAGGTGTCGATAGGCATTTCAGATATAGGTGTCGATAGGCATTTCAAAAATAGGTGTCGATAGGCATTTCAGATATAGGTGTCGATAGGCATTTCAGATATAGGTGTCGATAGACATTTCAGATATAGGTGTCGATAGGCATTTCAGATATAGGTGTCGATAGGCATTTCAGATATAGGTGTCGATAGGCATTTCAGATATAGGTGTCGATAGGCATTTCAGATATAGGTGTCGATAGGCATTTCAGATATAGGTGCCGATAGGCATTTCAGATATAGTTGCCGATTGGCATTTTAAAAATAGGTGCCGATAGGCATTTCAGATATAGAAGCCGATAGGCATTTCAAATATAGGTGCCGATAGGCATTCCAGATATGGTTGCCGATAGGCATTTCAAATATAAGTGCTGATAGGCATTTCAGATGTAGTTTCCGATAGGCATTTCAAAAATAGGTGTCGATAGGCATTTCAGATATATGTGTCGATAGGCATTTCAGATATAGGTGTCGATGGGCATTTCAGATATAGGTGTCGATAGGCATTTCAGATATAGGTGTCGATAGGCATTTCAGATATAGGTGTCGATAGGCATTTCAGATATAGGTGTCGATAGGCATTTCAGATATAGGTGTCGATAGGCATTTCAGATATAGGTGCCGATAGGCATTTCAGATATAGTTGCCGATTGGCATTTTAAAAATAGGTGCCGATAGGCATTTCAGATATAGAAGCCGATAGGCATTTCAAATATAGGTGCCGATAGGCATTCCAGATATGGTTGCCGATAGGCATTTCAAATATAGGTGCTGATAGGCATTTCAGATGTAGTTTCCGTTAGGCATTTCAAAAATAGGTGTCGATAGGCATTTCAGATATAGGTGTCGATAGGCATTTCAGATATAGGTGTCGATAGGCACTTCAGATATAGGTGTCGATAGGCATTTCAGATATAGGTGTCGATAGGCATTTCAGATATAGGTGTCGATAGGCATTTCAGATATAGGTGTCGATAGGCATTTCAGATATAGGTGTCGATAGGCATTTCAGATATAGGTGTCGATAGGCATTTCAGATATAGGTGTCGATAGGCATTTCAGATATAGGTGCCGATAGGCATTTCAGATATAGTTGCCGATTGGCATTTTAAAAATAGGTGCCGATAGGCATTTCAGATATAGATGCCGATAGGCATTTTAAATATAGGTGCCGATCGGCATTCCAGATATGGTTGCCGATAGGCATTTCAAATATAGGTGCTGGTAGGCATTTCAGATGTAGTTTCCGATAGGCATTTCAAAAATAGGTGTCGATAGGCATTTCAGATATAGGTGTCGATAGGCATTTCAGATATAGGTGTCGATAGGCATTTCAGATGTAGGTGTCGATAGGCATTTCAGATATAGGTGTCGATAGGCATTTCAGATATAGGTGCCGATAGGCATTTCAGATATAGAAGCCGATAGGCATTTCAAATATAGGTGCCGATAGGCTTTCCAGATATGGTTGCCGATAGGCATTTCAAATATAGGTGCTGATAGGCATTTCAGATGTAGTTTCCGATAGGCATTACAAAAATAGGTGTCGATAGGCATTTCAGATATAGGTGTCGATAGGCATTTCAGATATAGGTGTCGATAGGCATTTCAGATATAGGTGTCGATAGGCATTTCAGATATAGGTGTCGATAGGCAAATCAGATATAGGTGTCGATAGGCATTTCAGATATAGGTGTCGATAGGCATTTCAGATATAGGTGTCGATAGGCATTTCAGATATAGGTGTCGATAGGCATTTCAGATATAGGTGCCGATAGGCATTTCAGATATAGAAGCCGATAGGCATTCCAAATATAGGTGCCGATAGGCATTCCAGATATGGTTGCCGATAGGCATTTCAAATATAGGTGCCGATAGGCATTTCAGATGTAGTTTCCGATAGGCATTACAAAAATAGGTGTCGATAGGCATTTCAGATATAGGTGTCGATAGGCATTTCAGATATAGGTGTCGATAGGCATTTCAGATATAGGTGTCGATAGGCATTTCAGATATAGGTGCCGATAGGCATTTCAGATATAGTTGCCGATTGGCATTTTAAAAATAGGTGCCGATAGGCATTTCAGATATAGAAGCCGATAGGCATTTCAAATATAGGTGCCGATAGGTATTCCAGATATGGTTGCCGATAGGCATTTCAAATATAGGTGCTGATAGGCATTTCAGATGTAGTTTCCGATAGGCATTACAAAAATAGGTGTCGATAGGCATTTCAGATATAGGTGTCGATAGGCATTTCAGATATAGGTGTCGATAGGCATTTCAGATATAGGTGTCGATAGGCATTTCAGATATAGGTGTCGATAGGCAAATCAGATATAGGTGTCGATAGGCATTTCAGATATAGGTGTCGATAGGCATTTCAGATATAGGTGTCGATAGGCATTTCAGATATAGGTGTCGATAGGCATTTCAGATATAGGTGCCGATAGGCATTTCAGATATAGTTGCCGATTGGCATTTTAAAAATAGGTGCCGATAGGCATTTCAGATAAAAAAGCCGATAGGCATTTCAAATATAGGTGCCGATAGGCATTCCAGATATGGTTGCCGATAGTCATTTCAAATATAGGTGCTGATAGGCATTTCAGATGTAGTTTCCGATAGGCATTTCAAAAATAGGTGTCGATAGGCATTTCAGATATAGGTGTCGATAGGCATTTCAGATATAGGTGTCGATAGGCATTTCAGATATAGTTGTCGATAGGCATTTCAGATATAGGTGTCGATAGGCATTTCAGATATAGGTGTCGATAGGCATTTCAGATATAGGTGTCGATAGGCATTTCAGATATAGGCGCGCATAGGCATTTCAGATATAGTTGCCGATTGTCATTTTAAAAATAGGTGCCGATAGGCATTTCAGATATAGAAGCCGATAGGCATTTCAAATATAGGTGCCGATAGGCATTCCAGATATGGTTGCCGATAGGCATTTCAAATATAGGTGCTGATAGGCATTTCAGATGTAGTTTCCGATAGGCATTTCAAAAATAGGTGTCGATAGGCATTTCAGTAATAGGTGTCGATAGGCATTTCAGATATAAGTGTCGATAGGCATTTTAGATATAGGTGTCGATAGGCATTTCAGATATAGGTGTCGATAGGCATTTCAGATATAGGTGTCGAAAGGCATTTCAGATATAGGTGTCGATAGGCATTTCAGATATAGGTGTCGATAGGCATTTCAGATATAGGTGCCGATAGGCATTTCAGATATAGGTGCCGATAGGCATTTCAGATATAGTTGCCGATTGGCATTTTAAAAATAGGTGCCGATAGGCATTTCAGATATAGAAGCCGATAGGCATTGCAAATAAAGGTGCCGATAGGCATTCCAGATATGGTTTCCGATAGGCATTTCAAATATAGGTGCTGATAGGCATTTCAGATGTAGTTTCCGATAGGCATTTAAAAAATAGGTGTCGATAGGCATTTCTGATATAGGTGTCGATAGGCATTTCAGATATAGGTGTCGATAGGCATTTCAGATATAGGTGTCGATAGGCATTTCAGATATAGGTGTCGATAGGCATTTCAGATATAGGTGTCGATAGGCATTTCAGATATAGGTGTCGATAGGCATTTCAGATATAGGTGTCGATAGGCATTTCAGATAAAGGTGCCGATAGGCATTTCAGATATAGTTGCCGATTGGCATTTTAAAAATAGGTGCCGATAGGCATTTCAGATATAGAAGCCGTTAGGCATTTCAAATATAGGTGCCGATGGGCATTCCAGATATGGTTGCCGATAGGCATTTCAAATATAGGTGCTGATAGGCATTTCATATGTAGTTTTCGATAGGCATTTCAAAAATAGGTGTCGATAGGCATTTCAGATATAGGTGTCGATAGGCATTTCAGATATAGGTGTCGATAGGCATTTCAGATATAGGTGTCGATAGGCATTTCAGATATAGGTGTCGATAGGCATTTCAGATATAGGTGTCGATAGGCATTTCAGATATAGGTGTCGATAGGCATTTCAGATATAGGTGTCGATAGGCATTTCAGATATAGGTGCCGATGGGCATTTCAGATATAGTTGCCGATTGGCATTTTAAAAATAGGTGCCGATAGGCATTTCAGATATAGAAGCCAATAGGCATTTCAAATATAGGTGCCGATAGGCATTCCAGATATGGTTGTCGATAGGCATTTCAAATATAGGTGCTGATAGGCATTTCAGATGTAGTTTCCGATAGGTATTTCAAAAATAGGTGTCGGTAGGCATTTCAGATATAGGTGTCGATAGGCATTTCAGATATAGGTGTCGATAGGCATTTCAGATATAGGTGTCGATAGGCATTTCAGATATAGGTGTCGATAGGCATTTCAGATATAGGTGTCGATAGGCATTTCAGATATAAGTGTCGATAGGCATTTCAGATATAGGATCCGATAGGCATTTCAGATATAGTTGCCGATTGGCATTTTAAAAATAGGTGCCGATAGGCATTTCAGATATAGAAGCCGATAGGCATTTCAAATATAGGTGACGATAGGCATTCCAGATATGGTTGCCGATAGGCATTTCAAATATAGGTGCTGATAGGCATTTCAGATATAGTTTCCGATAGGCATTTCAAAAATAGGTGTCGATAGGCATTTCAAAAATAGGTGTCGATAGGCATTTCAGATATAGGTGTCGATAGGCATTTCAGATATAGGTGTCGATAGGCATTTCAGATATAATGTCGATAGGCATTTCAGATATAGGTGTCGATAGGCATTTCAGATATAGGTGTCGATAGGCATATCAGATATAGGTGTCGATAGGCAATTTAGATATAGGTGTCGATAGGCATTTCAGATATAGGTGCCGATAGGTATTTCAGATAAAGTTGCCGATTGGCATTTTAAAAATAGGTGCCAATAGGCATTTCAGATATAGAAGCCGATAGGCATTTCAAATATAGGTGCCGATAGGCATTTCAGATGTAGTTTCCAATAGGCATTTCAAAAATAGGTGTCGATAGGCATTTCAGATATAGGTGTCGATAGGCATTTCAGATATAGGTGTCGATAGGCATTTCAGATATAGGTGTCGACAGGCATTTCAGATATAGGTGTCGATAGGGATTTCAGATATAGGTGTCGATAGGCATTTCAGATATAGGTGTCGATAGGCATTTCAGATATAGGTGTCGATAGGCATTTCAGATATAGGTGCCGATAGGCATTTATGATATAGTTGCCGATTGGCATTTTAAAAATAGGTGCCGATTGGCATTTCAGATATAGAAGCCGATAGGCATTTCAAATATAGGTGCCGATAGGCATTCCAGATATGGTTGCCGATAGGCATTTCAAATATAGATGCTGATAGGCATTTCAGATGTAGTTTCCGATAGGCATTTCAAAAATAGGTGTCGATAGGCATTTCAGATATAGGTGTCGATAGGCATTTCAGATATAGGTGTCGATGGGCATTTCAGATATAGGTGTCGATAGGCATTTCAGATATAGGTGTCGATAGGCATTTCAGATATAGGTGTCGATAGGCATTTTAGATATAGGTGTCGATAGGCATTTCAGATATAGGTGTCGATAGGCATTTCAGATATAGGTGCCGATAGGCATTTCAGATATAGTTGCCGATTGGCATTTTAAAAATAGGTGCCGATAGGCATTTCAGATATAGAAGCCGATAGGCATTTCAAATATAAGTGCCGATAGGCATTCCAGATATGGTTGCCGATAGGCATTTCAAATATAGGTGCTGATAGGCATTTCAGATGTAGTTTCCGATAGGCATTTCAAAAATAGGTGTCGATAGGCATTTCAGATATAGGTGTCG
Source organism: Venustoraphidia nigricollis (assembly GCA_034508555.1). NCBI lineage: Eukaryota > Metazoa > Arthropoda > Insecta > Raphidioptera > Raphidiidae > Venustoraphidia > Venustoraphidia nigricollis. The sequence goes on along the minus strand of JAVRKA010000788.1, from coordinate 39,136 downwards.
ATAGGCCTTTCAGATATAGGTGTCGATAGGCATTTCAGATATAGGTGTCAATAGGCATTTAAGATATAGGTGTCGATAGGCATTTCAGATATAGGTGTCGATAGGCATTTCAGATATAGGTGTCGATAGGCATTTCAGATATAGGTGTTGATAGGCATTTCAGAATAGGTGCCGATAGGCATTTCAGATATAGTTGCCGATTGGCATTTTTAAAATAGGTGCCGATAGGCATTTCAGATATAGAAGCCGATAGGCATTTCAAATATAGGTGCCGATAGGCATTCCAGATATGGTTGCCGATAGGCATTTCAAATATAGGTGCTGATAAGCATTTCAGATGTAGTTTCCGATAGGCATTTCAAAAATAGGTGTCGATAGGCATTTCAGATATAGGAGTCGATAGGCATTTCAGATATAGGTGTCGATAAGCATTTCAGATATAGGTGTCGATAGGCATTTCAGATATAGGTGTCGATAGGCATTTCAGATTTAGGTGCCGATAGGCATTTCAGATATAGTTGCCGATTGGCATTTTAAAAATAGGTGCCGATAGGCATTTCAGATATAGACCCGATAGGCATTTCAAATATAGGTGCCGATAGGCATTCCAGATATGGTTGCCGATAGGCATTTCAAATATAGGTGCTGATAGGCATTTCAGATGTAGTTTCCGATAGGCATTTCAAAAATAGGTGTCGATAGGCATTTCAGATATAGGTGTCGATAGGCATTTCAGATATAGGTGTCGATAGGCATTTCAAAAATAGGTGTCGATAGGCATTTCAGATATAGGTGTCGATAGGCATTTCAGATATAGGTGTCGATAGGCATTTCAGATATAGGTGTCGATAGGCATTTCAGATATAGGTGTCGATAGGCATTTCAGATATAGGTGTCGATAGGCATTTCAGATATAGGTGTCGATAGGCATTTCAGATATAGGTGCCGATAGGCATTTCAGATATAGTTGCCGATTGGCATTTTAAAAATAGGTGCCGATAGGCATTTCAGATATAGAAGCCGATAGGCATTTCAAATATAGGTGCCGATAGGCATTCCAGATATGGTTGCCGATAGGCATTTCAAATATAAGTGCTGATAGGCATTTCAGATGTAGTATCCGATAGGCATTTCAAAAATAGGTGTCGATAGGCATTTCAGATATAGGTGTCGATAGGCATTTCAGATATAGGTGTCGATGGGCATTTCAGATATAGGTGTCGATAGGCATCTCAGATATATGTGTCGATAGGCATTTCAGATATAGGTGTCGATAGGCATTTCAGATATAGGTGTCGATAGGCATTTCAGATATAGGTGTCGATAGGCATTTCAGATATAGGTGCCGATAAGCATTTCAGATATAGTTGCCGATTGGCATTTTAAAAATAGGTGCCGATAGGCATTTCAGATATAGAAGCCGATAGGCATTTCAAATATAGGTGCCGATAGGCATTCCAGATATGGTTGCCGATAGGCATTTCAAATATAGGTGCTGATAGGCATTTCAGATGTAGTTTCCGATAGGCATTTCAAAAATAGGTGTCGATAGGCATTTCAGATATAGGTGTCGATAGGCATTTCAGATATAGGTGTCGATAGGCATTTCAGATATAGGTGTCGATAGGCATTTCAGATATAGGTGTCGATAGGCATTTCAGATATAGGTGTCGATAGGCATTTTAGATATAGGTGTCGATAGGCATTTCAGATATAGGTGTCGAAAGGCATTTCAGATATAGGTGCCGATAGGCATTTCAGATATAGTTGCCGATTGGCATTTTAAAAATAGGTGCCGATAGGCATTTCAGATATAGAAGCCGATAGGCATTTCAAATATAGGTGCCGATAGGCATTCCAGATATGGTTGCCGATAGGCATTTCAAATATAGGTGCTGATAGGCATTTCAGATGTAGTTTCCGATAGGCATTTCAAAAATAGGTGTCGATAGGCATTTCAGATATAGGTGTCGATAGGCATTTCAGATATAGGTGTCGATAGGCATTTCAGATATAGGTGTCGATAGGCATTTCAGATATAGGTGTCGATAGGCATTTCAGATATAGGTGTCGATAGGCATTTCAGATATAGGTGTCGATAGCAATTTCAGATATAGGTGTCGATAGGCATTTCAGATATAGGTGCCGATAGGCATTTCAGATATAGTTGCCGATTGGCATTTTAAAAATAGGTGCCGATAGGCATTTCAGATATAGAAGCCGATAGGCATTTCAAATATAGGTGCCGATAGGCATTCCAGATATGGTTGCCGATAGGCATTTCAAATATAGGTGCTGATAGGCATTTCAGATGTAGTTTCCGATAGGCATTTCTAAAATAGGTGTCGATAGGCATTTCAGATATAGGTGTCGATAGGCATTTCAGATATAGGTGCCGATAGGCATTTCAGATATAGTTGCCGATTGGCATTTGCAAAATAGGTGCCGATAGGCATTTCAGATATAGAAGCCGATAGGCATTTCAAATATAGGTGCCGATAGGCATTCCAGATATGGTTGCCGATAGGCATTTCAAATATAGGTGCTGATAAACATTTCAGATGTACTTTCCGATAGGCATTTCAAAAATAGGTGTCGATAGGCATTTCAGATATAGGTGTCGATAGGCATTTCAGATATAGGTGTCGATAGGCATTTCAGATATAGGTGTCGATAGGCATTTCAGATATAGGTGTCGATAGGCATTTCAGATATAGGTGTCGATAGGCATTTCAGATATAGGTGTCGATAGGCATTTCAGATATAGGTGTCGATAGGCATTTCAGATATAGGTGCCGATAGGCATTTCAGATATAGTTGCCGATTGGCATTTTAAAAAAAGGTGACGATAGGCATTTCAGATATAGAAGCCGATAGGCATTTCAAATATAGGTGCCGATAGGCATTCCATATATGGTTGCCGATAGGCATTTCAAATATAGGTGCTGATAGGCATTTCAGATATAGTTGCCGATTGGCATTTTAAAAATAGGTGCCGATAGGCATTTCAGATATAGAAGCCGATAGGCATTTCAAATATAGGTGCCGATAGGCATTCCAGATATGGTTGCCGATAGGCATTTCAAATATAGGTGCTGATAGGCATTTCAGATGTAGTTTCCGATAGGCATTTCAAAAATAGGTGTCGATAGGCATTTCAGATATAGGTGTCGATAGGCATTTCAGATATAGGTGTCGATAGGCATTTCAGATATAGGTGTCGATAGGCCTTTCAGATATAGGTGTCGATAGGCATTTCAGATATAGGTGTCGATAGGCATTTCAGATATAGGTGTCGATAGGCCTTTCAGATATAGGTGTCGATAGGCATTTCAGATATAGGTGTCGATAGGCATTTCAGATATAGGTGTCGATAGGCATTTCAGATATAGGTGTCGATAGGCATTTCAGATATAGGTGCCGATAGGCATTTCAGATATAGTTGCCGATTGGCATTTTAAAAATAGGTGCCGATAGACATTTCAGATATAGAAGCCGATAGGCATTTCAAATATAGGTGCCGATAGGCATTCCAGATATGGTTGCCGATAGGCATTTCAAATATAGGTGCTGATAGGCATTTCAGTTGTAGTTTCCGATAGGCATTTCAAAAATAGGTGTCGATAGGCATTTCAGATATAGGTGTCGATAGGCATTTCAGATATAGGTGTCGATAGGAATATCAGATATAGGTGTCGATAGGCATTTCAGATATAGGTCTCGATAGGCATTTCAGATATAGGTGTCGATAGGCATTTCAGATATAGGTGTCGATAGGCATTTCAGATATAGGTGTCGATAGGCATTTCAGATATAGGTGCCGATAGGCATTTCAGATATAGTTGCCGATTGGCATTTTAAAAATAGGTGCCGATAGGCATTTTAGATATAGAAGCCGATAGGCATTTCAAATATAGGTGCCGATAGGCATTCCAGATATGGTTCCGATAGGCATTTCAAATATAGGTGCTGATAGGCATTTCAGATGTAGTTTCCGATAGGCATTTCAAAAATAGGTGTCGATAGGCATTTCAGATATAGGTGTCGATAGGCATTTCAGATATAGGTGTCGATAGGCATTTCAGATATAGATGTCGATAGGCATTTCAGATATAGGTGTCGATAGGCATTTCAGATATAGGTGTCGATAGGCATTTCAGACATAGGTGTCGATAGGCATTTCAGATATAGGTGTCGATAGGCATTTCAGATATAGGTGTCGATGGCATTTCAGATATAGGTGTCGATAGGCATTTCAGATATAGTTGTCGATAGGCATTTCAGATATAGGTGTCGATAGGCAATTCAGATATAGGTGTCGATAGGCATTTCAGATATAGGTGTCGATAGGCATTTCAGATATAGGTGCTGATAGGCATTTCAGATATAGTTGCCGATTGGCATTTTAAAAATAGGTGCCGATAGGCATTTCAGATATAGAAGCCGATAGGCATTTCAAATATAGGTGCCGATAGGCATTCCAGATATGGTTACCGATAGGCATTTCAAATATAGGTGCTGATAGGCATTTCAGATGTAGTTTCGGATAGGCATTTAAAAAATAGGTGTCGATAGGCATTTCAGATATAGGTGTCGATAGGCATTTCAGATATAGGTGTCGATAGGCATTTCAGATATAGGTGTCGATAGGCATTTCAGATATAGGTGTCGATAGGCATTTCAGATATAGGTGTCGATAGGCATTTCAGATATATGTGTCGATAGGCATTTCAGATATAGGTGTCGATAGGCATTTCAGATAAAGGTGCCGATAGGCATTTCAGATATAGTTGCCGATTGGCATTTTAAAAATAGGTGCCGATAGGCATTTCAGGTATAGAAGCCGATAGGCATTTCAAATATAGGTGCCGATTGGCATTCCAGATATGGTTGCCGATAGGCATTTCAAATATAGGTGCTGATAGGCATTTCAGATGTAGTTTCCGATAGGCATTTCAAAAATAGGTGTCGATAGGCATTTCAGATATAGGTGTCGATAGGCATTTCAGATATAGGTGTCGATAGGCATTTCAGATATAGGTGTCGATAGGCATTTCAGATATAGGTGTCGATAGGCATTTCAGATATAGGTGTCGATAGGCATTTCAGATATAGGTGTCGATAGGCATTTCAGATATAGGTGCCGATAGGCATTTCAGATATAGTTGCCGATTGGCATTTTAAAAATAGGCGCCGATAGGCATTTCAGATATAGAAGCCGATAGGCATTTCAAATATAGGTGCCGATAGGCATTCCAGATATGGTTGCCGATAGGCATTTCAAATATAGGTGCTGATAGGCATTTCAGATGTAGTTTACGATAGGCATTTCAAAAATAGGTGTCGATAGGCATTTCAGATATAGGTGTCGATAGGCATTTCAGATATAGGTGTCGATAGGCATTTCAGATATAGGTGCCGATAGGCATTTCAGATATAGTTGCCGATTGGCATTTTAAAAATAGGTGCCGATAGGCATTTCAGATATAGAAGCCGATAGGCATTTCAAATATAGGTGCCGATAGGCATTCCAGATATGGTTGCCGATAGGCATTTCAAATATAGGTGCTGATAGGCATTTCAGATGTAGTTTCCGATAGGCATTTCAAAAATAGGTGTCGATAGGCATTTCAGATATAGGTGTCGATAGGCATTTCAGATATAGGTGTCGATAGGCATTTCAGATATAGGTGTCGATAGGCATTTCAGATATAGGTGTCGATAGGCATTTCAGATATAGGTGTCGATAGGCATTTCAGATATAGGTGTCGATAGGCATTTCAGAAATAGGTGTCGATAGGCATTTCAGATATAGGTGCCGATAGGCATTTCAGATATAGTTGCCGATTGGCATTTTAAAAATAGGTGCCGATAGGCATCTCAGATATAGAAGCCGATAGGCATTTCAAATATAGGTGCCGATAGGCATTTCAGATATAGGTGTCGATAGGCATTTCAGATATAGGTGCCGATAGGCATTTCAGATATAGAAACCGATAGGCATTTCAAATATAGGTGCTGATAAGCATTTCAGATGTAGTTTCCGATAGGCATTTCAAAAATAGGATCGGATAGGCATTTTAGATATAGGTGCCGATAGGCATTTCAAATATTGGTGCCGATAGGCATTTCAGATGTAGTTTCCGATAGGCATTTCAAAAATAGGCGCCGATAGGCATTTCAGATATAGGTGCTGATAGGCATTACAGATATAGATGCCGATTAGCATTTTAAAAATATGTGCCGATAGGCATTTCAGATATAGAAGCCGATAGGCATTTCAAATATAGGTGCCGATAGGCATACCAGATATGGTTGCCGATAGGCATTTTAAATATAGGTGCTGATAGGCATTTCAGATGTAGTTTCCGATAGGCATTTCAAAAATTGGTGCCGATAGGCATTTCAGATATAGGTGCCGATAGGCATTTCAGATATAGTTGCCGATTGGCATTTTAAAAATAGGTGCCGATAGGCATTTCAGATATAGAAGCCGATAGGTATTTCAAATATAGGTGTCGATAGGCATTTCAGATATGGTTGCCGATAGGCATTTCAAATATAGGTGCTGATAGGCATTTCAGATTAAGTTTCCGATAGGCATTTCAAAAATAGGTACCGATAGGCATTTCAGATATAGGTGCCGATAGGCATTTCGGATATAGTTGCCGATTGGCATTTTAAAAATAGGTGTCGATAGGCATTTCAGATATAAATGCCGAAAGGCATTTCAGGTATAGGTGCCGATTGGCATTTCTGATGTGGGTGCTGATAGGCATTTCAAATATAGGTGCTGATAGGCATTCCAGATGTAGTTTCTGATAGGCATTTTTTGAAATTGGTGCCGATAGGCATTTCAGATATAGGTGCCGATAGGCATTTCAGATATATTTACCGATTGGCATTTTAAAAATAGGTGCCGATAGGCATTTTAGATATAGAAGCCGATAGGTATTTCAAATATAGGTGTCGATAGGCATTTCAGATATGTTTGCCGATAGGCATTTCAAATATAGGTGCTGATAAGCATTTCAGATGTAGTTTCCGATAGGCATTTTAAAATAAGTGCCGATAGGCATTTCAGATATAGGTGCCGATAGGCATTTCTGATATAGTTGCCGATTAGCATTTTAAAAACAGGTGCCGATAGGCATTTCAGATATAGAAGCCGATAGGTATTTCAAATATAAGTGTCGATAGGCATCCCAGATATGGTTGCCGATAGGCATTTCAAATATAGGTGCTGATAGGCATTTCAGATGTAGTTTCCGATAGGCATTTCAAAAATTGATGCCGATAGGCAATTCAGATATAGGTGCCGATAGGCATTTCAGATATAGTTGCCGATTGGCATTTTAAAAACAGGTGCCGATAGGCATTTCAGATATAGAAGCCGATAGGTATTTCAAATATAAGTGTCGATAGGCATTTCAGATATGGTTGCCGATAAGCATTTCAAATATAGGAGCAGATAGGCATTTCAGATGTAGTTTCCGATAGACATTTCAAAAATAGGTACCGATAGGCATTTCAGATATAGGTGCCGATAAGCATTGCAGTTATAGTTGCCAATTGGCATTTTTAAAATAGGTGTCGATAGGCATTTCAGATATAGAAGCCGATAGGCATTTCAAATATAGGTGCCGATAGGCATTCCAGATGTAGTTTTCGATAGGCATTTCAAAAATAGGTGCCGATAGGCATTTCAGATATTGGTGTTGATAGGCATTTCAGATATAGGTGTCGATAGGCATTTCAGATATAGGTGTCGATAGGCATTTCAGATATAGGTGTCGATAGGCATTTCAGATATAGGTGTCGATAGGCATTTCAGATATAGGTGTCGATAGGCATTTCAGATATAGGTGTCCATAGGCATTTCAGATATAGGTGTCGATAGGCAAATCAGATATAGGTGTCGATAGGCATTTCAGATATAGGTGTCGATAGGCATTTCAGATATAGGTGTCGATAGGCATTTCAGATATAGGTGTCGATAGGCATTTCAGATATAGGTGCCAATAGGCATTTCAGATATAGAAGCCGATAGGCATTTCAAATATAGGTGCCGATAGGCATTCCAGATATGGTTGCCGATAGGCATTTCAAATATAGGTGCTGATAGGCATTTCAGATGTAGTTTCCGATAGGCATTACAAAAATAGGTGTCGATAGGCATTTCAGATATAGGTGTCGATAGGCATTTCAGATATAGGTGTCGATAGGCATTTCAGATATAGGTGTCGATAGGCATTTCAGATATAGGTGTCGATAGGCATTTCAGATATAGGTGTCGATAGGCATTTCAGATATAGGTGTCGATAGGCATTTCAGATATAGGTGCCGATAGGCATTTCAGATATAGTTGCCGATTGGCATTTTAAAAATAGGTGCCGATAGGCATTTCAGATATAGAAGCCGATAGGCATTTCAAATATAGGTGCCGATAGGCATTCCAGATATGGTTGCCGATAGGCATTTCAAATATAGGTGCTGATAAGCATTTCAGATGTAGTTTCCGATAAGCATTTCAAAAATAGGTGTCGATAGGCATTTCAGATATAGGTGTCGATAGGCATTTCAGATATAGGTGTCGATAAGCATTTCAGATATAAGTGTCGATAGGCATTTCAGATATAGGTGTCGATAGGCATTTCAGATATAGGTGCCGATAGGCATTTCAGATATAGTTGCCGATTGGCATTTTAAAAATAGGTGCCGATAGGCATTTCAGATATAGAAGCCGATAGGCATTTCAAATATAGGTGCCGATAGGCATTCCAGATATGGTTGCCGATAGGCATTTCAAATATAGGTGCTGATAGTCATTTCAGCTGTAGTTTCCGATAGGCATTTCAAAAATAGGTGTCGATAGGCATTTCAGATATAGGTGTCGATAGGCATTTCAGATATAGGTGTCGATAGGCATTTCAAAAATAGGTGTCGATAGGCATTTCAGATATAGGTGTCGATAGGCATTTCAGATATAGGTGTCGATAGGCATTTCAGATATAGGTGTCGATAGGCATTTCAGATATAGGTGTCGATAGGCATTTCAGATATAAGTGTCGATAGGCATTTCAGATATAGGTGTCGATAGGCATTTCAGATATAGGTGTCGATAGGCATTTCAGATATAGGTGCCGATAGGCATTTCAGATATAGTTGCCGATTGGCATTTTAAAAATAGGTGCCGATAGGCATTTCAGATATAGAAGCCGATAGGCATTTCAAATATAGGTGCCGATAGGCATTCCAGATATGGTTGCCGATAGGCATTTCAAATATAAGTGCTGATAGGCATTTCAGATGTAGTTTCCGATAGGCATTTCAAAAATAGGTGTCGATAGGCATTTCAGATATAGGTGTCGATAGGCATTTCAGATATAGGTGTCGATGGGCATTTCAGATATAGGTGTCGATAGGCATTTCAGATATAGGTGTCGATAGGCATTTCAGATATAGGTGTCGATAGGCATTTCAGATATAGGTGTCGATAGGCATTTCAGATATAGGTGTCGATGGGCATTTCAGATATAGGTGTCGATAGGCATTTCAGATATAGGTGTCGATAGGCATTTCAGATATAGGTGTCGATAGGCATTTCAGATATAGGTGTCGATAGGCATTTCAGATATAGGTGTCGATAGGCATTTCAGATATAGGTGTCGATAGGCATTTCAGATATAGGTGTCGATAGGCATTTCAGATATAGGTGCCGATAGGCATTTCAGATATAGTTGCCGATTGGCATTTTAAAAATAGGTGCCGATAGGCATTTCAGATATAGAAGCCGATAGGCATTTCGAATATAGGTGCCGATAGGCATTCCAGATATGGTTGCCGATAGGCATTTCAAATATAGGTGCTGATAGGCATTTCAGATGTAGTTTCCGTTAGGCATTTCAAAAATAGGTGTCGATAGGCATTTCAGATATAGGTGTCGATAGGCATTTCAGATATAGGTGTCGATAGGCACTTCAGATATAGGTGTCGATAGGCATTTCAGATATAGGTGTCGATAGGCATTTCAGATATAGGTGTCGATAGGCATTTCAGATATAGGTGTCGATAGGCATTTCAGATATAGGTGTCGATAGGCATTTCAGATATAGGTGTCGATAGGCATTTCAGATATAGGTGCCGATAGGCATTTCAGATATAGTTGCCGATTGGCATTTTAAAAATAGGTGCCGATAGGCATTTCAGATATAGAAGCCGATAGGCATTTCAAATATAGGTGCCGATAGGCATTCCAGATATGGTTGCCGATAGGCATTTCAAATATAGGTGCTGATAGGCATTTCAGATGTAGTTTCCGATAGGCATTTCAAAAATAGGTGTCGATAGGCATTTCAGATATAGGTGTTGATAGGCATTTCAGATATAGGTGTCGATAGGCATTTCAGATGTAGGTGTCGATAGGCATTTCAGATATAGGTGTCGATAGGCATTTCAGATATAGGTGCCGATAGGCATTTCAGATATAGAAGCCGATAGGCATTTCAAATATAGGTGCCGATAGGCTTTCCAGATATGGTTGCCGATAGGCATTTCAAATATAGGTGCTGATAGGCATTTCAGATGTAGTTTCCGATAGGCATTACAAAAATAGGTGTCGATAGGCATTTCAGATATAGGTGTCGATAGGCATTTCAGATATAGGTGTCGATAGGCATTTCAGATATAGGTTTCGATAGGCATTTCAGATATAGGTGTCGATAGGCAAATCAGATATAGGTGTCGATAGGCATTTCAGATATAGGTGTCGATAGGCATTTCAGATATAGGTGTCGATAGGCTTTTCAGATATAGGTGTCGATAGGCATTTAAGATATAGGTGCCGATAGGCATTTCAGATATAGAAGCCGATAGGCATTTCAAATATAGGTGCCGATAGGCATTCCAGATATGGTTGCCGATAGGCATTTCAAATATAGGTGCTGATAGGCATTTCAGATGTAGTTTCCGATAGGCATTACAAAAATAGGTGTCGATAGGCATTTCAGATATAGGTGTCGATAGGCATTTCAGATATAGGTGTCGATAGGCATTTCAGATATAGGTGTCGATAGGCATTTCAGATATAGGTGCCGATAGGCATTTCAGATATAGTTGCCGATTGGCATTTTAAAAATAGGTGCCGATAGGCATTTCAGATATAGAAGCCGATAGGCATTTCAAATATAGGTGCCGATAGGTATTCCAGATATGGTTGCCGATAGGCATTTCAAATATAGGTGCTGATAGGCATTTCAGATGTAGTTTCCGATAGGCATTACAAAAATAGGTGTCGATAGGCATTTCAGATATAGGTGTCGATAGGCATTTCAGATATAGGTGTCGATAGGCATTTCAGATATAGGTATCGATAGGCATTTCAGATATAGGTGTCGATAGGCAAATCAGATATAGGTGTCGATAGGCATTTCAGATATAGGTGTCGATAGGCATTTCAGATATAGGTGTCGATAGGCATTTCAGATATAGGTGTCGATAGGCATTTCAGATATAGGTGCCGATAGGCATTTCAGATATAGTTGCCGATTGGCATTTTAAAAATAGGTGCCGATAGGCATTTCAGATAAAAAAGCCGATAGGCATTTCAAATATAGGTGCCGATAGGCATTCCAGATATGGTTGCCGATAGTCATTTCAAATATAGGTGCTGATAGGCATTTCAGATGTAGTTTCCGATAGGCATTTCAAAAATAGGTGTCGATAGGCATTTCAGATATAGGTGTCGATAGGCATTTCAGATATAAGTGTCGATAGGCATTTCAGATATAGTTGTCGATAGGCATTTCTGATATAGGTGTCGATAGGCATTTCAGATATAGGTGTCGATAGGCATTTCAGATATAGGTGTCGATAGGCATTTCAGATATAGGTGTCGATAGGCATTTCAGATATAGGCGCCGATAGGCATTTCAGATATAGTTGCCGATTGGCATTTTAAAAATAGGTGCCGATAGGCATTTCAGATATAGAAGCCGATAGGCATTTCAAATATAGGTGCCGATAGGCATTCCAGATATGGTTGCCGATAGGCATTTCAAATATAGGTGCTGATAGGCATTTCAGATGTAGTTTCCGATAGGCATTTCAAAAATAGGTGTCGATAGGCATTTCAGTAATAGGTGTCGATAGGCATTTCAGATATAGGTGTCGATAGGCATTTTAGATATAGGTGTCGATAGGCATTTCAGATATAGGTGTCGATAGGCATTTCAGATATAGGTGTCGATAGGCATTTCAGATATAGGTGTCGATAGGCATTTCAGATATAGGTGTCGATAGGCATTTCAGATATAGGTGCCGATAGGCATTTCAGATATAGTTGCCGATTGGCATTTTAAAAATAGGTGCCGATAGGCATTTCAGATATAGAAGCCGATAGGCATTCAAATATAGGTGCCGATAGGCATTTCAGATATGGTTGCCGATAGGCATTTCAAATATAGGTGCTGATAGGCATTTCAGATGTAGTTTCCGATAGGCATTTCAAAAAAAGGTGTCGATAGGCATTTCAGATATAGGTGTCGATAGGCAATTCAGATATAGGTGTCGATAGGCATTTCAGATATAGGTGTCGATAGGCATTTCAGATATAGGTGTCGATAGGCATTTCAGATATAGGTGTCGATAGGCATTTCAGATATGGGTGTCGATAGGCATTTCAGATATAGGTGTCGATAGGCATTTCAGATATAGGTGTCGATAGGCATTTCAGATATAGGTGCCGATAGGCATTTCAGATATAGTTGCCGATTGGCATCTTAAAAATAGGTGCCGATAGGCATTTCAGATATAGAAGCCGATAGGCATTTCAAATATAGGTGCCGATAGGCATTCCAGATATGGTTTCCGATAGGCATTTCAAATATAGGTGCTGATAGGCATTTCAGATGTAGTTTCCGATAGGCATTTAAAAAATAGGTGTCGATAGGCATTTCAGATATAGGTGTCGATAGGCATTTCAGATATAGGTGTCGATAGGCATTTCAGATATAGGTGTCGATAGGCATTTCAGATATAGGTGTCGATAGGCATTTCAGATATAGGTGTCGATAGGCATTTCAGATATAGGTGTCGATAGGCATTTCAGATATAGGTGTCGATAGGCATTTCAGATAAAGGTGCCGATAGGCATTTCAGATATAGTTGCCGATTGGCATTTTAAAAATAGGTGCCGATAGGCATTTCAGATATAGAAGCCGTTAGGCATTTCAAATATAGGTGCCGATGGGTATTCCAGATATGGTTGCCGATAGGCATTTCAAATATAGGTGCTGATAGGCATTTCAGATGTAGTTTTCGATAGGCATTTCAAAAATAGGTGTCGATAGGCATTTCAGATATAGGTGTCGATAGTCATTTCAGATATAGGTGTCGATAGGCATTTCAGATATAGGTGTCGATAGGCATTTCAGATATAGGTGTCGATAGGCATTTCAGATATAGGTGTCGATAGGCATTTCAGATATAGGTGTCGATAGGCATTTCAGATATAAGTGTCGATAGGCATTTCAGATATAGGTGTCGATAGGCATTTCAGATATAGGTGCCGATGGGCATTTCAGATATAGTTGCCGATTGGCATTTTAAAAATAGGTGCCGATAGGCATTTCAGATATAGAAGCCGATAGGCATTTCAAATATAGGTGCCGATAGGCATTCCAGATATGGTTGCCGATAGGCATTTCAAATATAGGTGCTGATAGGCATTTCAGATGTAGTTTCCGATAGGCATTTCAAAAATAGGTGTCGATAGGCATTTCAGATATAGGTGTCGATAGGCATTTCAGATATAGGTGTCGATTGGCATTTCAGATATAAGTGTCGATAGGCATTTCAGATATAGGATCCGATAGGCATTTCAGATATAGTTGCCGATTGGCATTTTAAAAATAGGTGCCGATAGGCATTTCAGATATAGAAGCCGATAGGCATTTCAAATATAGGTGCCGATAGGCATTCCAGATATGGTTGCCGATAGGCATTTCAAATATAGGTGCTGATAGGCATTTCAGATGTAGTTTCCGATAGGCATTTCAAAAATAGGTGTCGATAGGCATTTCAAAAATAGGTGTCGATAGGCATTTCAGATATAGGTGTCGATAGGCATTTCAGATATAGGTGTCGATAGGCATTTCAGATATAATGTCGATAGGCATTTCAGATATAGGTGTCGATAGGCATTTCAGATATAGGTGTCGATAGGCATATCAGATATAGGTGTCGATAGGCATTTCAGATATAGGTGTCGATAGGCATTTCAGATATAGGTGCCGATAGGTATTTCATATAAAGTTGCCGATTGGCATTTTAAAAATAGGTGCCGATAGGCATTTCAGATATAGAAGCCGATAGGCATTTCAAATATAGGTGCCGATAGGCATTCCAGATATGGTTGCCGATAGGCATTTCAAATATAGGTGCTGATAGGCATTTCAGATGTAGTTTCCGATAGGCATTTCAAAAATAGGTGTCGATAGGCATTTCAGATATAGGTGTCGATAGGCATTTCAGATATAGGTGTCGATAGGCATTTCAGTTATAGGTGTCGATAGGCATTTCAGATATAGGTGTCGATAGGGATTTCAGATATAGGTGTCGATAGGCATTTCAGATATAGGTGTCGATAGGCATTTCAGATATAGGTGTCGATAGGCATTTCAGATATAGGTGCCGATAGGCATTTCAGATATAGTTGCCGATTGGCATTTTTAAAATAGGTGCCGATAGGCATTTCAGATATAGAAGCCGATAGGCATTTCAAATATAGGTGCCGATAGGCATTCCAGATATGGTTGCCGATAGGCATTTCAAATATAGGTGCTGATAGGCATTTCAGATGTAGTTTCCGATAGGCATTTCAAAAATAGGTGTCGATAGGCATTTCAGATATAGGTGTCGATAGGCCTTTCAGATATAGGTGTCGATAGGCATTTCAGATATAGGTGTCAATAGGCATTTAAGATATAGGTGTCGATAGGCATTTCAGATATAGGTGTCGATAGGCATTTCAGATATAGGTGTCGATAGGCATTTCAGATATAGGTGTCGATAGGCATTTCAGAATAGGTGCCGATAGGCATTTCAGATATAGTTGCCGATTATCATTTTAAAAATAGGCGCCGATAGGCATTTCAGATATAGAAGCCGATAGGCATTTCAAATATAGGTGCCGATAGGCATTCCAGATATGGTTGCCGATAGGCATTTCAAATATAGGTGCTGATAAGCATTTCAGATGTAGTTTCCGATAGGCATTTCAAAAATAGGTGTCGATAGGCATTTCAGATATAGGTGTCGATAGGCATTTCAGATATAGGTGTCGATAGGCATTTCAGATATAGGTGTCGATAGGCATTTCAGATATAGGTGTCGATAGGCATTTCAGATATAGGTGTCGATAGGCATTTCAGATATAGGTGTCGATAGGCATTTCAGATATAGGTGTCGATAGGCATTTCAGATAAAGGTGCCGATAGGCATTTCAGATATAGTTGCCGATTGGCATTTTAAAAATAGGTGCCGATAGGCATTTCAGATATAGAAGCCGTTAGGCATTTCAAATATAGGTGCCGATGGGCATTCCAGATATGGTTGCCGATAGGCATTTCAAATATAGGTGCTGATAGGCATTTCAGATGTAGTTTTCGATAGGCATTTCAAAAATAGGTGTCGATAGGCATTTCAGATATAGGTGTCGATAGTCATTTCAGATATAGGTGTCGATAGGCATTTCAGATATAGGTGTCGATAGGCATTTCAGATATAGGTGTCGATAGGCATTTCAGATATAGGTGTCGATAGGCATTTCAGATATAGGTGTCGATAGGCATTTCAGATATAGGTGTCGATAGGCATTTCAGATATAGGTGTCGATAGGCATTTCAGATATAGGTGCCGATGGGCATTTCAGATATAGTTGCCGATTGGCATTTTAAAAATAGGTGCCGATAGGCATTTCAGATATAGAAGCCGATAGGCATTTCAAATATAGGTGACGATAGGCATTCCAGATATGGTTGCCGATAGGCATTTCAAATATAGGTGCTGATAGGCATTTCAGATGTGGTTTCCGATAGGCATTTCAAAAATAGGTGTCGATAGGCATTTCAGATATAGGTGTCGATAGGCATTTCAGATATAGGTGTCGATAGGCATTTCAGATATAGGTGTCGATAGGCATTTCAGATATAGGTGTCGATAGGCATTTCAGATATAGGTGTCGATAGGCATTTCAGATATAGGTGTCGATTGGCATTTCAGATATAAGTGTCGATAGGCATTTCAGATATAGGATCCGATAGGCATTTCAGATATAGTTGCCGATTGGCATTTTAAAAATAGGTGCCGATAGGCATTTCAGATATAGAAGCCGATAGGCATTTCAAATATAGGTGCCGATAGGCATTCCAGATATGGTTGCCGATAGGCATTTCAAATATAGGTGCTGATAGGCATTTCAGATGTAGTTTCCGATAGGCATTTCAAAAATAGGTGTCGATAGGCATTTCAAAAATAGGTGTCGATAGGCATTTCAGATATAGGTGTCGATAGGCATTTCAGATATAGGTGTCGATAGGCATTTCAGATATAATGTCGATAGGCATTTCAGATATAGGTGTCGATAGGCATTTCAGATATAGGTGTCGATAGGCATATCAGATATAGGTGTCGATAGGCATTTCAGATATAGGTGTCGATAGGCATTTCAGATATAGGTGCCGATAGGTATTTCAGATAAAGTTGCCGATTGGCATTTTAAAAATAGGTGCCGATAGGTATTTCATATAAAGTTGCCGATTGGCATTTTAAAAATAGGTGCCGATAGGCATTTCAGATATAGAAGCCGATAGGCATTTCAAATATAGGTGCCGATAGGCATTCCAGATATGGTTGCCGATAGGCATTTCAAATATAGGTGCTGATAGGCATTTCAGATGTAGTTTCCGATAGGCATTTCAAAAATAGGTGTCGATAGGCATTTCAGATATAGGTGTCGATAGGCATTTCAGATATAGGTGTCGATAGGCATTTCAGTTATAGGTGTCGATAGGCATTTCAGATATAGGTGTCGATAGGGATTTCAGATATAGGTGTCGATAGGCATTTCAGATATAGGTGTCGATAGGCATTTCAGATATAGGTGTCGATAGGCATTTCAGATATAGGTGCCGATAGGCATTTCAGATATAGTTGCCGATTGGCATTTTTAAAATAGGTGCCGATAGGCATTTCAGATATAGAAGCCGATAGGCATTTCAAATATAGGTGCCGATAGGCATTCCAGATATGGTTGCCGATAGGCATTTCAAATATAGGTGCTGATAGGCATTTCAGATGTAGTTTCCGATAGGCATTTTAAAAATAGGTGTCGATAGGCATTTCAGATATAGGTGTCGATAGGCATTTCAGATATAGGTGTCGATAGGCATTTCAGATATAGGTGTCGATAGGCATTTCAGATATAGGTGTCGATAGGCATTTCAGATATAGGTGTCGATAGGCATTTTAGATATAGGTGTCGATAGGCATTTCAGATATAGGTGTCGATAGGCATTTCAGATATAGGTGCCGATAGGCATTTCAGATATAGTTGCCGATTGGCATTATAAAAATAGGTGCCGATAGGCATTTCAGATATAGAAGCCGATAGGCATTTCAAATATAGGTGCCGATAGGCATTCCAGATATGGTTGCCGATAGGCATTTCAAATATAGGTGCTGATAGGCATTTCAGATGTAGTTTCCGATAGGCATTTCAAAAATAGGTGTCGATAGGTATTTCAGATATAGGTGTCGATAGGCCTTTCAGATATAGGTGTCGATAGGCATTTCAGATATAGGTGTCAATAGGCATTTAAGATATAGGTGTCGATAGGCATTTCAGATATAGGTGTCGATAGGCATTTCAGATATAGGTGTCGATAGGCATTTCAGATATAGGTGTCGATAGGCATTTCAGAATAGGTGCCGATAGGCATTTCAGATATAGTTGCCGATTATCATTTTAAAAATAGGCGCCGATAGGCATTTCAGATATAGAAGCCGATAGGCATTTCAAATATAGGTGCCGATAGGCATTCCAGATATGGTTGCCGATAGGCATTTCAAATATAGGTGCTGATAAGCATTTCAGATGTAGTTTCCGATAGGCATTTCAAAAATAGGTGTCGATAGGCATTTCAGATATAGGTGTCGATAGGCATTTGAGATATAGGTGTCGATAGGCATTTCAGATATAGGTGTCGATAGGCATTTCAGATATAGGTGTCGATAGGCATTTCAGATATAGGTGTCGATAGGCATTTCAGATATAGGTGTCGATAGGCATTTCAGATATAGGTGTCGATAGGCATTTCAGATATAGGTGTCGATAGGCATTTCAGATAAAGGTGCCGATAGGCATTTCAGATATAGTTGCCGATTGGCATTTTAAAAATAGGTGCCGATAGGCATTTCAGATATAGAAGCCGATAGGCATTTCAAATATAGGTGCCGATGGGCATTCCAGATATGGTTGCCGATAGGCATTTCAAATATAGGTGCTGATAGGCATTTCAGATGTAGTTTTCGATAGGCATTTCAAAAATAGATGTCGATAGGCATTTCAGATATAGGTGTCGATAGGCATTTCAGATATAGGTGTCGATAGGCATTTCAGATATAGGTGTCGATAGGCATTTCAGATATAGGTGTCGATAGGCATTTCAGATATAGGTGTCGATAGGCATTTCAGATATAGGTGTCGATAGGCATTTCAGATATAGGTGTCGATAGGCATTTCAGATATAGGTGTCGATAGGCATTTCAGATATAGGTGCCGATGGGCATTTCAGATATAGTTGCCGATTGGCATTTTAAAAATAGGTGCCGATAGGCATTTCAGATATAGAAGCCGATAGGCATTTCAAATATAGGTGCCGATAGGCATTCCAGATATGGTTGCCGATAGGCATTTCAAATATAGGTGCTGATAGGCATTTCAGATGTAGTTTCCGATAGGCATTTCAAAAATAGGTGTCGATAGGCATTTCAGATATAGGTGTCGATAGGCATTTCAGATATAGGTGTCGATAGGCATTTCAGATATAGGTGTCGATAGGCATTTCAGATATAGGTGTCGATAGGCATTTCAGATATAGGTGTCGATAGGCATTTCAGATATAGGTGTCGATAGGCATTTCAGATATAAGTGTCGATAGGCATTTCAGATATAGGATCCGATAGGCATTTCAGATATAGTTGCCGATTGGCATTTTAAAAATAGGTGCCGATAGGCATTTCAGATATAGAAGCCGATAGGCTTTTCAAATATAGGTGCCGATAGGCATTCCAGATATGGTTGCCGATAGGCATTTCAAATATAGGTGCTGATAGGCATTTCAGATGTAGTTTCCGATAGGCATTTCAAAAATAGGTGTCGATAAGCATTTCAAAAATAGGTGTCGATAGGCATTTCAGATATAGGTGTCGATAGGCATTTCAGATATAGGTGTCGATAGGCATTTCAGATATAATGTCGATAGGCATTTCAGATATAGGTGTCCATAGGCATTTCAGATATAGGTGTCGATAGGCATATCAGATATAGGTGTCGATAGGCATTTCAGATATAGGTGTCGATAGGCATTTCAGATATAGGTGCCGATAGGTATTTCAGATAAAGTTGCCGATTGGCATTTTAAAAATAGGTGCCGATAGGCATTTCAGATATAGAAGCCGATAGGCATTTCAAATATAGGTGCCGATAGGCATTCCAGATATGGTTGCCGATAGGCATTTCAAATATAGGTGCTGATAGGCATTTCAGATGTAGTTTCCGATAGGCATTTCAAAAATAGGTGTCGATAGGCATTTCAGATATAGGTGTCGATAGGCATTTCAGATATAGGTGTCGATAGGCATTTCAGATATAGGTGTCGATAGGCATTTCAGATATAGGTGTCGATAGGGATTTCAGATATAGGTGTCGATAGGCATTTCAGATATAAGTGTCGATAGGCATTTCAGATATAGGTGTCGATAGGCATTTCAGATATAGGTGCCGATAGGCATTTCAGATATAGTTGCCGATTGGCATTTTAAAAATAGGTGCCGATAGGCATTTCAGATATAGAAGCCGATAGGCATTTCAAATATAGGTGCCGATAGGCATTCCAGATATGGTTGCCGATAGGCATTTCAAATATAGGTGCTGATAGGCATTTCAGATGTAGTTTCCGATAGGCATTTCAAAAATAGGTGTCGATAGGCATTTCAGATATAGGTGTCGATAGGCATTTCAGATATAGGTGTCGATAGGCATTTCAGATATAGGTGTCGATAGGCATTTCAGATATAGGTGTCGATAGGCATTTCAGATATAGGTGTCGATAGGCATTTTAGATATAGGTGTCGATAGGCATTTCAGATATAGGTGTCGATAGGCATTTCAGATATAGGTGCCGATAGGCATTTCAGATATAGTTGCCGATTGGCATTTTAAAAATAGGTGCCGATAGGCATTTCAGATATAGAAGCCGATAGGCATTTCAAATATAGGTGCCGATAGGCATTCCAGATATGGTTGCCGATAGGCATTTCAAATATAGGTGCTGATAGGCATTTCAGATGTAGTTTCCGATAGGCATTTCAAAAATAGGTGTCGATAGGCATTTCAGATATAGGTGTCGATAGGCCTTTCAGATATAGGTGTCGATAGGCATTTCAGATATAGGTGTCAATAGGCATTTAAGATATAGGTGTCGATAGGCATTTCAGATATAGGTGTCGATAGGCATTTCAGATATAGGTGTCGATAGGCATTTCAGATATAGGTGTTGATAGGCATTTCAGAATAGGTGCCGATAGGCATTTCAGATATAGTTGCCGATTGGCATTTTAAAAATAGGTGCCGATAGGCATTTCAGATATAGAAGCCGATAGGCATTTCAAATATAGGTGCCGATAGGCATTCCAGATATGGTTGCCGATAGGCATTTCAAATATAGGTGCTGATAAGCATTTCAGATGTAGTTTCCGATAGGCATTTCAAAAATAGGTGTCGATAGGCATTTCAGATATAGGTGTCGATAGGCATTTCAGATATAGGTGTCGATAGGTATTTCAGATATAGGTGTCGATAGGCATTTCAGATATAGGTGTCGATAGGCATTTCAGATATGGGTGTCGATAGGCATTTCAGATATAGGTGTCGATAGGCATTTCAGATATAGGTGTCGATAGGCATTTCAGATATAGGTGTCGATAGGCATTTCAGATATAGGTGTCGATAGGCATTTCAGATATAGGTGTCGATAGGCATTTCAGATATAGGTGTCGATAGGCATTTCAGATATAGTTGCAAATTGGCATTTTAAAAATAGGTGCCGATAGGCATTTCAGATATAGAAGGCGATAGGCATTTCAAATATAGGCGCCGATAGGCATTTCAGATATAGTTGCCGATTGGCATTTTAAAAATAGGTGCCGATAGGCATTTCAGATATAGAAGCCGATAGGCATTTCAAATATAGGTGCCGATAGGCATTCCAGATATGTTTGCCGATAGGCATTTCAAATATAGGTGCTGATAGGCATTTCAGATGCAGTTTCCGATAGGCATTTCAAAAATAGGTGTCGATAGGCATTTCAGTAATAGGTGTCGATAGGCATTTCAGATATAGGTGTCGATAGGCATTTTAGATATAGGTGTCGATAGGCATTTCAGATATAGGTGTCGATAGGCATTTCAGATATAGGTGTCGATAGGCATTTCAGATATAGGTGCCGATAGGCATTTCAGATATAGTTGCCGATTGGCATTTTAAAAATAGGTGCCGATAGGCATTTCAGATATAGAAGCCGATAGGCATTTCAAATATAGGTGCCGTTAGGCATTTCAGATATGGTTGCCGATAGGCATTTCAAATATAGGTGCTGATAGGCATTTCAGATGTAGTTTCCGATAGGCATTTCAAAAATAGGTGTCGATAGGCATATCAGATATAGGTGTCGATAGGCATTTCAGATATAGGTGTCGATAGGCATTTCAGATATAGGTGTCGATAGGCATTTCAGATATAGGTGTCGATAGGCATTTCAGATATAGGTGTCGATAGGCATTTCAGATATAGGTGTCGATAGTCATTTCAGATATAAGTGTTGATAGGCATTTCAGATATAGAATCCGATAGGCATTTCAGATATAGTTGCCGATTGGCATTTTAAAAATAGGTGCCGATAGGCATTTCAGATATAGAAGCCGATAGGCATTTCAAATATAGGTGCCGATAGGCATTCCAGATATGGTTGCCGATAGGCATTTCAAATATAGGTGCTGATAGGCATTTCAGATGTAGTTTCCGATAGGCATTTCAAAAATAGGTGTCGATAGGCATTTCAGATATAGGTGTCGATAGGCATTTCAGATATAGGTGTCGATAGGCATTTCAGATATAGGTGTCGATAGGCATTTCAGATATAGGTGTCGATAGGCATTTCAGATATAGGTGTCGATAGGCATATCAGATATAGGTGTCGATAGGCATTTCAGATATAGGTGTTGATAGGCATTTCAGATATAGGTGCCGATAGGTATTTCAGATAAAGTTGCCGATTGGCATTTTAAAAATAGGTGCCGATAGGCATTTCAGATATAGAAGCCGATAGGCATTTCAAATATAGGTGCCGATAGGCATTCCAGATATGGTTGCCGATAGGCATTTCAAATATAGGTGCTGATAGGCATTTCAGATGTAGTTTCCGATAGGCATTTCAAAAATAGGTGTCGATAGGCATTTCAGATATAGGTGTCGATAGGCATTTCAGATATAGGTGTCGATAGGCATTTCAGATATAGGTGTCGATAGGCATTTCAGATATAGGTGTCGATAGGCATTTCAGATATAGGTGTCGATAGGCATTTCAGATATAGGTGTCGATAGGCATTTCAGATATAGGTGTCGATAGGCATTTCAGATATAGGTGTCGATAGGCATTTCAGATATAGGTGCCGATAGGCATTTCAGATATAGTTGCCGATTGGCATTTTAAAAATAGGTGCCGATAGGCATTTCAGATATAGAAGCCGATAGGCATTTCAAATATAGGTGCCGATAGGCATTCCAGATATGGTTGCCGATAGGCATTTCAAATATAGGTGCTGATAGGCATTTCAGATGTAGTTTCCGATAGGCATTTCAAAAATAGGTGTCGATAGGCATTTCAGATATAGGTGTCGATAGGCATTTCAGATATAGGTGTCGATAGGCATTTCAGATATAGGTGCCGATAGGCATTTCAGATATAGTTGCCGATTGGCATTTTAAAAATAGGTGCCGATAGGCATTTCAGATATAGAAGCCGATAGGCATTTCAAATATAGGTGCCGATAGGCATTCCAGATATGGTTGCCGATAGGCATTTCAAATATAGGTGCTGATAGGCATTTCAGATGTAGTTTCCGATAGGCATATCAAAAATAGGTGTCGATAGGCATTTCAGATATAGGTGTCGATAGGCATTTCAGATATAGGTGTCGATAGGCATTTCAGATATAGGTGTCGATAGGCATTTCAGATATAGGTGTCGATTGGCATTTCAGATATAGGTGTCGATAGGCATTTCAGATATAGGTGTCGATAGGCATTTCAGATATAGGTGTCGATAGGCATTTCAGATAAGGTGCCGATAGGCATTTCAGATATAGTTGCCGATTGGCATTTTAAAAATAAGTGCCGATAGGCATTTCAGATATAGAAGCCGATAGGCATTTCAAATATAGGTGCCGATAGGCATTCCAGATATGTTTGCCGATAGGCATTTCAAATATAGGTGCTGATAGGCATTTCAGATGTAGTTTCCGATAGGCATTTCAAAAATAGGTGTCGATAGGCATTTCAGATATAGGTGTCGATAGGCATTTCAGATATAGGTGTCGATAGGCATTTCAGATATAGGTGTCGATAGGCATTTCAGATATAGGTGTCGATAGGCATTTCAGATATAGGTGTCGATAGGCATTTCAGATATAGGTGTCGATAGGCATTTCCGATATAGGTGTCGATAGGCATTTCAGATATAGTTGCCGATAGGCATTTCAGATATAGTTGCCGATTGGCATTTTAAAAAATAGGTGCCGATAGGCATTTCAGATATAGAAGCCGATAGGCATTTCAAATATAGGTGCCGATAGGCATTCCAGATATGGTTGCCGAAAGGCATTTTAAATATAGGTGCTTATAGGCTTTTCTGATGTAGTTTCCGATAGGCATTTCAAAAATAGGTGTCGATAGGCATTTCAGATATAGGTGTCGATAGGCATTTCAGATATAGGTGTCGATAGGCATTTCAGATATAGGTGTCGATAGGCATTTCAGATATAGGTGTCGATAGGCATTTCAGATATAGGTGTCGATAGGCATTTCAGATATAGGTGTCGATAGGCATTTCAGATATAGGTGTCGATAGGCATTTCAGATATAGGTGTCGATAGGCATTTCAGATATAGGTGCCGATAGGCATTTCAGATATAGTTGCCGATTGGCATTTTAAAAATAGGTGCCGATAGGCATTTCAGATATAGAAGCCGATAGGCATTTCAAATATAGGTGCCGATAGGCATTCCAGATATGGTTGCCGATAGGCATTTCAAACATAGGTGCTGATAGGCATTTCAGATGTAGTTTCCGATAGGCATTTCAAAAATAGGTGTCGATAGGCATTTCAGATATAGGTGTCGATAGGCATTTCAGATATAGGTGTCGATAGGCATTTCAGATATAGGTGTCGATAGGCATTTCTAGATATAGGTGTCGATAGGCATTTCAGATATAGGTGTCGATAGGCATTTCAGATATAGGTGTCGATAGGCATTTCAGATATAGGTGCCGATAGGCATTTCAGATATAGTTGCCGATTGGCATTTTAAAAATAGGTGCCGATAGGCATTTCAGATATAGAAGCCGATAGGCATTTCAAATATAGGTGCCGATAGGCATTCCAGATATGGTTGCCGATAGGCATTTCAAATATAGGTGCTGATAGGTATTTCAGATGTAGTTTCCGATAGGCATTTCAAAAATAGGTGTCGATAGGCATTTCAGATATAGGTGTCGATAGGCATTTCAGATATAGGTGTCGATAGGCATTTCAGATATAGGTGTCGATAGGCATTTCAGATATAGGTGTCGATAGGCATTTCAGATATAGGTGTCGATAGGCATTTCAGATATAGGTGTCGATAAGCATTTCAGATATAGGTGTCGATAGGCATTTCAGATATAGGTGTCGATAGGCATTTCAGATATAGGTGTCGATAGGCATTTCAGATATAGGTGTCGATAGGCATTTCAGATATAGGTGCCGATAGGCATTTCAGATATAGTTGCCGATTGGCATTTTAAAAATAGGTGCCGATAGGCATTTCAGATATAGAAGCCGATAGGCATTTCAAATATAGGTGCCGATTGGCATTCCAGATATGGTTGCCGATAGGCATTTCAAATATAGGTGCTGATAGGCATTTCAGATGTAGTTTCCGATAGGCATTTCAAAAATAGGTGTCGATAGGCATTTCAGATATAGGTGTCGATAGGCATTTCAGATATAGGTGTCGATAGGCATTTCAGATATAGGTGTCGATAGGCATTTCAGATATAGGTGTCGATAGGCATTTCAGATATAGGTGTCGATAGGCATTTCAGATATAGGTGTCGATAGGCATTTCAGATATAGGTGTCGATAGGCATTTCAGATATAGGTGCCGATAGGCATTTCAGATATAGTTGCCGATTGGCATTTTAAAAATAGGTGCCGATAGGCATTTCAGATATAGAAGCCGATACGCATTTCAAATATAGGTGCCGATAGGCATTCCAGATATGGTTGCCGATAGGCATTTCAAATATAGGTGCTGATAGGCATTTCAGATGTAGTTTCCGATAGGCATTTCAAAAATAGGTGTCGATAGGCATTTCAGATATAGGTGTCGATAGGCATTTCAGATATAGGTGTCGATAGGCATTTCAGATATAGGTGTCGATAGGCATTTCAGATATAGGTGTCGATAGGCATTTCAGATATAGGTGTCGATAGGCATTTCAGATATAGGTGTCGATAGGCATTTCAGATATAGGTGTCGATAGGCATTTCAGATATAGGTGCCGATAGGCATTTCAGATATAGTTGCCGATTGGCATTTTAAAAATTGGTGCCGATAGGCATTTCAGATATAGAAGCCGATAGGCATTTCAAATATAGGTGCCGATAGGTATTCCAGATATGGTTGCCGATAGGCATTTCAAATATAGGTGCTGATAGGCATTTCAGTTGTAGTTTCCGATAGGCATTACAAAAATATGTGTCGATAGGCATTTCAGATATAGGTGTCGATAGGCATTTCAGATATAGGTGTCGATAGGCATTTCAGATATAGGTGTCGATAGGCATTTCAGATATAGGTGTCGATAGGCAAATCAGATATAGGTGTCGATAGGCATTTCAGATATAGGTGTCGATAGGCATTTCAGATATAGGTGTCGATAGGCATTTCAGATATAGGTGTCGATAGGCATTTCAGATATAGGTGCCGATAGGCATTTCAGATATAGTTGCCGATTGGCATTTTAAAAATAGGTGCCGATAGGCATTTCAGATATAGAAGCCGATTGGCATTTTAAAAATAGGTGCCGATAGGCATTTCAGATATAGAAGCCGATAGGCATTTCAAATATAGGTGCCGATAGGCATTCCAGATATGGTTGCCGATAGGCATTTCAAATATAGGTGCTGAAAGGCATTTCAGATGTAGTTTCCGATAGGCATTTCAAAAATAGGTGTCGATAGGCATTTCAAATATAGGTGTCGATAGGCATTTCAGATATAGGTGTCGATAGGCATTTCAGATATAGGTGTCGATAGGCATTTCAGATATAGGTGTCGATAGGCATTTTAGATATAGGTGTCGATAGGCATATCAGATATAGGTGTCGATAGGCATTTCAGATATAGGTGACGATAGGCATTTCAGATATAGGTGCCGATAGGTATTTCAGATAAAGTTGCCGATTGGCATTTTAAAAATAGGTGCCGATAGGCATTTCAGATATAGAAGCCAATAGGCATTTCAAATATAGGTGCCGATAGGCATTCCAGATATGGTTGCCGATAGGCATTTCAAATATAGGTGCTGATAAGGCATTTCAGATGTAGTTTCCGATAGGCATTTCAAAAATAGGTGTCGATAGGCCTTTCAGATATAGGTGTCGATAGGCATTTCAGATATAGGTGTCGATAGGCATTTCAGATATAGGTGTCGATAGGCATTTCAGATATAGGTGTCGATAGGCATTTCAGATATAGGTGTCGATAGGCATTTCAGATATAGGTGCCGATAGGCATTTCAGATATAGGTGTCGATAGGCATTTCAGATATAGGTGCCGATAGGCATTTCAGATATAGTTGCCGATTGGCATTTTAAAAATAGGTGCCGATAGGCATTTCAGATATAGAAGCCGATAGGCATTTCAAATATAGGTGCCGATAGGCATTCCAGATATGGTTGCCGATAGGCATTTGAAATATAGGTGCTGATAGGCATTTCAGATGTAGTTTCCGATAGGCATTTCAAAAATAGGTGTCGATAGGCATTTCAGATATAGGTGTCGATAGGCATTTCAGATATAGGTGTCGATAGGCATTTCAGATATAGGTGCCGATAGGCATTTCAGATATAGTTGCCGATTGGCATTTTAAAAATAGGTGCCGATAGGCATTTTAGATATAGAAGCCGATAGGCATTTCAAATATAGGTGCTGATAGGCATTTCAGATGTAGTTTCCGATAGGCATTTCAAAAATAGGTGTCGATAGGCATTTCAGATATAGGTGTGGATAGGCATTTCAGATATAAGTGTCGATAGGCATTTCAGATATAGGTGTCGATAGGCATTTCAGATATAGGTGTCGATAGGCATTTCAGATATAGGTGTCGATAGGCATTTCAGATATAGGTGTCGATAGGCATTTCAGATATAGGTGTCGATAGGCATTTCAGATATAGGTGCCGATAGGCATTTCAGATATAGTTGCCGATTGGCATTTTAAAAATAGGTGCCGATAGGCATTTCAGATATAGAAGCCGATAGGCATTTCAAATATAGGTGCCGATAGGCATTCCAGATATGGTTGCCGATAGGCATTTCAAATATAGGTGCTGATAGGCATTTCAGATGTAGTTTCCGATAGGCATTTCAAAAATAGGTGTCGATAGGCATTTCAGATATAGGTGTCGATAGGCATTTCAGATGTAGTTTCCGATAGGCATTTCAAAAATAGGTGTCGATAAGCATTTCAAAAATAGGTGTCGATAGGCATTTCAGATATAGGTGTCGATAGGCATTTCAGATATAGGTGTCGATAGGCATTTCAGATATAATGTCGATAGGCATTTCAGATATAGGTGTCCATAGGCATTTCAGATATAGGTGTCGATAGGCATATCAGATATAGGTGTCGATAGGCATTTCAGATATAGGTGTCGATAGGCATTTCAGATATAGGTGCCGATAGGTATTTCAGATAAAGTTGCCGATTGGCATTTTAAAAATAGGTGCCGATAGGCATTTCAGATATAGAAGCCGATAGGCATTTCAAATATAGGTGCCGATAGGCATTCCAGATATGGTTGCCGATAGGCATTTCAAATATAGGTGCTGATAGGCATTTCAGATGTAGTTTCCGATAGGCATTTCAAAAATAGGTGTCGATAGGCATTTCAGATATAGGTGTCGATAGGCATTTCAGATATAGGTGTCGATAGGCATTTCAGATATAGGTGTCGATAGGCATTTCAGATATAGGTGTCGATAGGGATTTCAGATATAGGTGTCGATAGGCATTTCAGATATAGGTGTCGATAGGCATTTCAGATATAGGTGTCGATAGGCATTTCAGATATAGGTGCCGATAGGCATTTCAGATATAGTTGCCGATTGGCATTTTAAAAATAGGTGCCGATAGGCATTTCAGATATAGAAGCCGATAGGCATTTCAAATATAGGTGCCGATAGGCATTCCAGATATGGTTGCCGATAGGCATTTCAAATATAGGTGCTGATAGGCATTTCAGATGTAGTTTCCGATAGGCATTTCAAAAATAGGTGTCGATAGGCATTTCAGATATAGGTGTCGATAGGCATTTCAGATATAGGTGTCGATAGGCATTTCAGATATAGGTGTCGATAGGCATTTCAGATATAGGTGTCGATAGGCATTTCAGATATAGGTGTCGATAGGCATTTTAGATATAGGTGTCGATAGGCATTTCAGATATAGGTGTCGATAGGCATTTCAGATATAGGTGCCGATAGGCATTTCAGATATAGTTGCCGATTGGCATTTTAAAAATAGGTGCCGATAGGCATTTCAGATATAGAAGCCGATAGGCATTTCAAATATAGGTGCCGATAGGCATTCCAGATATGGTTGCCGATAGGCATTTCAAATATAGGTGCTGATAGGCATTTCAGATGTAGTTTCCGATAGGCATTTCAAAAATAGGTGTCGATAGGCATTTCAGATATAGGTGTCGATAGGCCTTTCAGATATAGGTGTCGATAGGCATTTCAGATATAGGTGTCAATAGGCATTTAAGATATAGGTGTCGATAGGCATTTCAGATATAGGTGTCGATAGGCATTTCAGATATAGGTGTCGATAGGCATTTCAGATATAGGTGTTGATAGGCATTTCAGAATAGGTGCCGATAGGCATTTCAGATATAGTTGCCGATTGGCATTTTAAAAATAGGTGCCGATAGGCATTTCAGATATAGAAGCCGATAGGCATTTCAAATATAGGTGCCGATAGGCATTCCAGATATGGTTGCCGATAGGCATTTCAAATATAGGTGCTGATAAGCATTTCAGATGTAGTTTCCGATAGGCATTTCAAAAATAGGTGTCGATAGGCATTTCAGATATAGGTGTCGATAGGCATTTCAGATATAGGTGTCGATAGGCATTTCAGATATAGGTGTCGATAGGCATTTCAGATATAGGTGTCGATAGGCATTTCAGATATGGGTGTCGATAGGCATTTCAGATATAGGTGTCGATAGGCATTTCAGATATAGGTGTCGATAGGCATTTCAGATATAGGTGTCGATAGGCATTTCAGATATAGGTGTCGATAGGCATTTCAGATATAGGTGTCGATAGGCATTTCAGATATAGGTGCCGATAGGCATTTCAGATATAGTTGCAAATTGGCATTTTAAAAATAGGTGCCGATAGGCATTTCAGATATAGAAGGCGATAGGCATTTCAAATATAGGCGCCGATAGGCATTTCAGATATAGTTGCCGATTGGCATTTTAAAAATAGGTGCCGATAGGCATTTCAGATATAGAAGCCGATAGGCATTTCAAATATAGGTGCCGATAGGCATTCCAGATATGTTTGCCGATAGGCATTTCAAATATAGGTGCTGATAGGCATTTCAGATGCAGTTTCCGATAGGCATTTCAAAAATAGGTGTCGATAGGCATTTCAGTAATAGGTGTCGATAGGCATTTCAGATATAGGTGTCGATAGGCATGTTAGATATAGGTGTCGATAGGCATTTCAGATATAGGTGTCGATAGGCATTTCAGATATAGGTGTCGATAGGCATTTCAGATATAGGTGCCGATAGGCATTTCAGATATAGTTGCCGATTGGCATTTTAAAAATAGGTGCCGATAGGCATTTCAGATATAGAAGCCGATAGGCATTTCAAATATAGGTGCCGTTAGGCATTTCAGATATGGTTGCCGATAGGCATTTCAAATATAGGTGCTGATAGGCATTTCAGATGTAGTTTCCGATAGGCATTTCAAAAATAGGTGTCGATAGGCATATCGGATATAGGTGTCGATAGGCATTTCAGATATAGGTGTCGATAGGCATTTCAGATATAGGTGTCGATAGGCATTTCAGATATAGGTGTCGATAGGCATTTCAGATATAGGTGTCGATAGGCATTTCAGATATAGGTGTCGATAGTCATTTCAGATATAAGTGTTGATAGGCATTTCAGATATAGAATCCGATAGGCATTTCAGATATAGTTGCCGATTGGCATTTTAAAAATAGGTGCCGATAGGCATTTCAGATATAGAAGCCGATAGGCATTTCAAATATAGGTGCCGATAGGCATTCCAGATATGGTTGCCGATAGGCATTTCAAATATAGGTGCTGATAGGCATTTCAGATGTAGTTTCCGATAGGCATTTCAAAAATAGGTGTCGATAGGCATTTCAGATATAGGTGTCGATAGGCATTTCAGATATAGGTGTCGATAGGCATTTCAGATATAGGTGTCGATAGGCATTTCAGATATAGGTGTCGATAGGCATTTCAGATATAGGTGTCGATAGGCATATCAGATATAGGTGTCGATAGGCATTTCAGATATAGGTGTTGATAGGCATTTCAGATATAGGTGCCGATAGGTATTTCAGATAAAGTTGCCGATTGGCATTTTAAAAATAGGTGCCGATAGGCATTTCAGATATAGAAGCCGATAGGCATTTCAAATATAGGTGCCGATAGGCATTCCAGATATGGTTGCCGATAGGCATTTCAAATATAGGTGCTGATAGGCATTTCAGATGTAGTTTCCGATAGGCATTTCAAAAATAGGTGTCGATAGGCATTTCAGATATAGGTGTCGATAGGCATTTCAGATATAGGTGTCGATAGGCATTTCAGATATAGGTGTCGATAGGCATTTCAGATATAGGTGTCGATAGGCATTTCAGATATAGGTGTCGATAGGCATTTCAGATATAGGTGTCGATAGGCATTTCAGATATAGGTGTCGATAGGCATTTCAGATATAGGTGTCGATAGGCATTTCAGATATAGGTGCCGATAGGCATTTCAGATATAGTTGCCGATTGGCATTTTAAAAATAGGTGCCGATAGGCATTTCAGATATAGAAGCCGATAGGCATTTCAAATATAGGTGCCGATAGGCATTCCAGATATGGTTGCCGATAGGCATTTCAAATATAGGTGCTGATAGGCATTTCAGATGTAGTTTCCGATAGGCATTTCAAAAATAGGTGTCGATAGGCATTTCAGATATAGGTGTCGATAGGCATTTCAGATATAGGTGTCGATAGGCATTTCAGATATAGGTGCCGATAGGCATTTCAGATATAGTTGCCGATTGGCATTTTAAAAATAGGTGCCGATAGGCATTTCAGATATAGAAGCCGATAGGCATTTCAAATATAGGTGCCGATAGGCATTCCAGATATGGTTGCCGATAGGCATTTCAAATATAGGTGCTGATAGGCATTTCAGATGTAGTTTCCGATAGGCATATCAAAAATAGGTGTCGATAGGCATTTCAGATATAGGTGTCGATAGGCATTTCAGATATAGGTGTCGATAGGCATTTCAGATATAGGTGTCGATAGGCATTTCAGATATAGGTGTCGATTGGCATTTCAGATATAGGTGTCGATAGGCATTTCAGATATAGGTGTCGATAGGCATTTCAGATATAGGTGTCGATAGGCATTTCAGATAAGGTGCCGATAGGCATTTCAGATATAGTTGCCGATTGGCATTTTAAAAATAAGTGCCGATAGGCATTTCAGATATAGAAGCCGATAGGCATTTCAAATATAGGTGCCGATAGGCATTCCAGATATGTTTGCCGATAGGCATTTCAAATATAGGTGCTAATAGGCATTTCAGATGTAGTTTCCGATAGGCATTTCAAAAATAGGTGTCGATAGGCATTTCAGATATAGGTGTCGATAGGCATTTCAGATATAGGTGTCGATAGGCATTTCAGATATAGGTGTCGATAGGCATTTCAGATATAGGTGTCGATAGGCATTTCAGATATAGGTGTCGATAGGCATTTCAGATATAGGTGTCGATAGGCATTTCAGATATAGGTGTCGATAGGCATTTCAGATATAGTTGCCGATAGGCATTTCAGATATAGTTGCCGATTGGCATTTTAAAAAATAGGTGCCGATAGGCATTTCAGATATAGAAGCCGATAGGCATTTCAAATATAGGTGCCGATAGGCATTCCAGATATGGTTGCCGAAAGGCATTTTAAATATAGGTGCTTATAGGCTTTTCTGATGTAGTTTCCGATAGGCATTTCAAAAATAGGTGTCGATAGGCATTTCAGATATAGGTGTCGATAGGCATTTCAGATATAGGTGTCGATAGGCATTTCAGATATAGGTGTCGATAGGCATTTCAGATATAGGTGTCGATAGGCATTTCAGATATAGGTGTCGATAGGCATTTCAGATATAGGTGTCGATAGGCATTTCAGATATAGGTGTCGATAGGCATTTCAGATATAGGTGTCGATAGGCATTTCAGATATAGGTGCCGATAGGCATTTCAGATATAGTTGCCGATTGGCATTTTAAAAATAGGTGCTGATAGGCATTTCAGATATAGAAGCCGATAGGCATTTCAAATATAGGTGCCGATAGGCATTCCAGATATGGTTGCCGATAGGCATTTCAAACATAGGTGCTGATAGGCATTTCAGATGTAGTTTCCGATAGGCATTTCAAAAATAGGTGTCGATAGGCATTTCAGATATAGGTGTCGATAGGCATTTCAGATATAGGTGTCGATAGGCATTTCAGATATAGGTGTCGATAGGCATTTTAGATATAGGTGTCGATAGGCATTTCAGATATAGGTGTCGATAGGCATTTCAGATATAGGTGTCGATAGGCATTTCAGATATAGGTGCCGATAGGCATTTCAGATATAGTTGCCGATTGGCATTTTAAAAATAGGTGCCGATAGGCATTTCAGATATAGAAGCCGATAGGCATTTCAAATATAGGTGCCGATAGGCATTCCAGATATGGTTGCCGATAGGCATTTCAAATATAGGTGCTGATAGGTATTTCAGATGTAGTTTCCGATAGGCATTTCAAAAATAGGTGTCGATAGGCATTTCAGATATAGGTGTCGATAGGCATTTCAGATATAGGTGTCGATAGGCATTTCAGATATAGGTGTCGATAGGCATTTCAGATATAGGTGTCGATAGGCATTTCAGATATAGGTGTCGATAGGCATTTCAGATATAGGTGTCGATAAGCATTTCAGATATAGGTGTCGATAGGCATTTCAGATATAGGTGTCGATAGGCATTTCAGATATAGGTGTCGATAGGCATTTCAGATATAGGTGTCGATAGGCATTTCAGATATAGGTGCCGATAGGCATTTCAGATATAGTTGCCGATTGGCATTTTAAAAATAGGTGCCGATAGGCATTTCAGATATAGAAGCCGATAGGCATTTCAAATATAGGTGCCGATTGGCATTCCAGATATGGTTTCCGATAGGCATTTCAAAAATAGGTGTCGATAGGCATTTCAGATATAGGTGTCGATAGGCATTTCAGATATAGGTGTCGATAGGCATTTCAGATATAGGTGTCGATAGGCATTTCAGATATAGGTGTCGATAGGCATTTCAGATATAGGTGTCGATAGGCATTTCAGATATAGGTGTCGATAGGCATTTCAGATATAGGTGTCGATAGGCATTTCAGATATAGGTGCCGATAGGCATTTCAGATATAGTTGCCGATTGGCATTTTAAAAATAGGTGCCGATAGGCATTTCAGATATAGAAGCCGATAGGCATTTCAAATATAGGTGCCGATAGGCATTCCAGATATGGTTGCCGATAGGCATTTCAAATATAGGTGCTGATAGGCATTTCAGATGTTGTTTCCGATAGGCATTTCAAAAATAGGTGTCGATAGGCATTTCAGATATAGGTGTCGATAGGCATTTCAGATATAGGTGTCGATAGGCATTTCAGATATAGGTGTCGATAGGCATTTCAGATATAGGTGTCGATAGGCATTTCAGATATAGGTGTCGATAGGCATTTCAGATATAGGTGTCGATAGGCATTTCAGATATAGGTGTCGATAGGCATTTCAGATATAGGTGCCGATAGGCATTTCAGATATAGTTGCCGATTGGCATTTTAAAAATTGGTGCCGATAGGCATTTCAGATATAGAAGCCGATAGGCATTTCAAATATAGGTGCCGATAGGTATTCCAGATATGGTTGCCGATAGGCATTTCAAATATAGGTGCTGATAGGCATTTCAGTTGTAGTTTCCGATAGGCATTACAAAAATATGTGTCGATAGGCATTTCAGATATAGGTGTCGATAGGCATTTCAGATATAGGTGTCGATAGGCATTTCAGATATAGGTGTCGATAGGCATTTCAGATATAGGTGTCGATAGGCAAATCAGATATAGGTGTCGATAGGCATTTCAGATATAGGTGTCGATAGGCATTTCAGATATAGGTGTCGATAGGCATTTCAGATATAGGTGTCGATAGGCATTTCAGATATAGGTGCCGATAGGCATTTCAGATATAGTTGCCGATTGGCATTTTAAAAAATAGGTGCCGATAGGCATTTCAGATATAGAAGCCGATTGGCATTTTAAAAATAGGTGCCGATAGGCATTTCAGATATAGAAGCCGATAGGCATTTCAAATATAGGTGCCGATAGGCATTCCAGATATGGTTGCCGATAGGCATTTCAAATATGGGTGCTGATAGGCATTTCAGATGTAGTTTCCGATAGGCATTTCAAAAATAGGTGTCGATAGGCATTTCAAATATAGGTGTCGATAGGCATTTCAGATATAGGTGTCGATAGGCATTTCAGATATAGGTGTCGATAGGCATTTCAGATATAGGTGTCGATAGGCATTTTAGATATAGGTGTCGATAGGCATATCAGATATAGGTGTCGATAGGCATTTCAGATATAGGTGACGATAGGCATTTCAGATATAGGTGCCGATAGGTATTTCAGATAAAGTTGCCGATTGGCATTTTAAAAATAGGTGCCGATAGGCATTTCAGATATAGAAGCCAATAGGCATTTCAAATATAGGTGCCGATAGGCATTCCAGATATGGTTGCCGATAGGCATTTCAAATATAGGTGCTGATAAGGCATTTCAGATGTAGTTTCCGATAGGCATTTCAAAAATAGGTGTCGATAGGCCTTTCAGATATAGGTGTCGATAGGCATTTCAGATATAGGTGTCGATAGGCATTTCAGATATAGGTGTCGATAGGCATTTCAGATATAGGTGTCGATAGGCATTTCAGATATAGGTGTCGATAGGCATTTCAGATATAGGTGCCGATAGGCATTTCAGATATAGGTGTCGATAGGCATTTCAGATATAGGTGCCGATAGGCATTTCAGATATAGTTGCCGATTGGCATTTTAAAAATAGGTGCCGATAGGCATTTCAGATATAGAAGCCGATAGGCATTTCAAATATAGGTGCCGATAGGCATTCCAGATATGGTTGCCGATAGGCATTTGAAATATAGGTGCTGATAGGCATTTCAGATGTAGTTTCCGATAGGCATTTCAAAAATAGGTGTCGATAGGCATTTCAGATATAGGTGTCGATAGGCATTTCAGATATAGGTGTCGATAGGCATTTCAGATATAGGTGCCGATAGGCATTTCAGATATAGTTGCCGATTGGCATTTTAAAAATAGGTGCCGATAGGCATTTTAGATATAGAAGCCGATAGGCATTTCAAATATAGGTGCTGATAGGCATTTCAGATGTAGTTTCCGATAGGCATTTCAAAAATAGGTGTCGATAGGCATTTCAGATATAGGTGTGGATAGGCATTTCAGATATAAGTGTCGATAGGCATTTCAGATATAGGTGTCGATAGGCATTTCAGATATAGGTGTCGATAGGCATTTCAGATATAGGTGTCGATAGGCATTTCAGATATAGGTGTCGATAGGCATTTCAGATATAGGTGTCGATAGGCATTTCAGATATAGGTGCCGATAGGCATTTCAGATATAGTTGCCGATTGGCATTTTAAAAATAGGTGCCGATAGGCATTTCAGATATAGAAGCCGATAGGCATTTCAAATATAGGTGCCGATAGGCATTCCAGATATGGTTGCCGATAGGCATTTCAAATATAGGTGCTGATAGGCATTTCAGATGTAGTTTCCGATAGGCATTTCAAAAATAGGTGTCGATAGGCATTTCAGATATAGGTGTCGATAGGCATTTCAGATATAGGTGTCGATAGGCATTTCAGATATAGGTGTCGATAGGCATTTCAGATATAGGTGTCGATAGGCATTTCAGATATAGGTGTCGATAGGCATTTCAGATATAGTTGCCGATTGGCATTTTAAAAATAGGTGCCGATAGGTATTCCAGATATGGTTGCCGATAGGCATTTCAAATATAGGTGCTGATAGGCATTTCAGATGTAGTTTCCGATAGGCATTTCAAAAATAGGTGTCGATAGGCATTTCAGATATAGGTGTCGATAGGCATTTCAGACATAGGTGTCGATAGGCATTTCAGATATAGGTGTCGATAGGCATTTCAGATATAGGTGTCGATAGGCATTTCAGATATAGGTGTCGATAGGCATTTCAGATATAGGTGTCGATAGGCATTCCAGATATGGTTGCCGATAGGCATTTCAAATATAGGTGCTGATAGGCATTTCAGATGTAGTTTCCGATAGGCATTTCAAAAATAGGTGTCGATAGGCATTTCAGATATAGGTGTCGATAGGCATTTCAGATATAGGTGTCGATAGGCATTTCAGATATAGGTGTCGATAGGCATTTCAGATATAGGTGTCGATAGGCATTTCAGATATAGGTGTCGATAGGCATTTCAGATATAGGTGTCGATAGGCATTTCAGATATAGGTGTCGATAGGCATTTCAGATATAGGTGCCGATAGGCATTTCAGATATAGTTGCCGATTGGCATTTTAAAAATAGGTGCCGATAGGCATTTCAGATATAGAAGCCGATAGGCATTTCAAATATAGGTGCCGATAGGCATTCCAGATATGGTTGCCGATAGGCATTTCAAATATAGGTGCTGATAGGCATTTCAGATGTAGTTTCCGATAAGCATTTCAAAAATAGGTGTCGATAGGCATTTCAGATATAGGTGTCGATAGGCATTTCAGATATAGGTGTCGATAGGCATTTCAGATATAGGTGTCGATAGGCATTTCAGATATAGGTGTCGATAGGCATTTCAGATATAGGTGCCGATAGGCATTTCAGATATAGTTGCCGATTGGCATTTTAAAAATAGGTGCCGATAGGCATTTCAGATATAGAAGCCGATAGGCATTTCAAATATAGGTGCCGATAGGCATTCCAGATATGGTTGCCGATAGGCATTTCAAATATAGGTGCTGATAGGCATTTCAGATGTAGTTTCCGATAGACATTTCAAAAATAGGTGTCGATAGGCATTTCAGATATAGGTGTCGATAGGCATTTCAGATATAGGTGTCGATAGGCATTTCAGATATAGGTGTCGATAGGCATTTCAGATATAGGTGTCGATAGGCATTTCAGATAGAGGTGTCGATAGGCATTTCAGATATAGGTGTCGATAGGCATTTCAGATATAGGTGCCGATAGGCATTTCAGATATAGTTGCCGATTGGCATTTTAAAAATAGGTGCCGATAGGCAATTCAGATATAGAAGCCGATAGGCATTTCAAATATAGGTGCCGATAGGCATTCCAGATATGGTTGCCGATAGGCATTTCAAATATAGGTGCTGATAGGCATTTCAGATGTAGTTTCCGATAGGCATTTCAAAAATAGGTGTCGATAGGCATTTCAGATATAGGTGTCGATAGGCATTTCAGATATAGGTGTCGATAGGCATTTCAGATATAAGTGTCGATAGGCATTTCAGATATAGGTGTCGATAGGCATTTCAGATATAGGTGTCGATAGGCATTTCAGATATAGGTGCCGATAGGCATTTCAGATATAGTTGCCGATTGGCATTTTAAAAATAGGTGCCGATAGGCATTTCAGATATAGAAGCCGATAGGCATTTCAAATATAGGTGCCGATAGGCATTCCAGATATGGTTGCCGATAGGCATTTCAAATATAGGTGCTGATAGGCATTTCAGATGTAGTTTCCGATAGGCAATTCAAAAATAGGTGTCGATAGGCATTTCAGATATAGGTGTCGATAGGCATTTCAGATATAGG